>JAEEGE010000421.1:0-21461 GCA_036346955.1 Dipus sagitta
GTTTGTTCCTTCTACTTGCTTCATCAGGATAAGATACAGAAACAAACAGTAGTTTATGTGAAACAAGTAAGGTAAGATTGTTCATTGTACTTCGTTGCATCAGGAGAAGACAACCGAACTAAACATTAATCTGTGTGAAATAAGAAACCTAAGATTTTTTGCTCTACTTCGCTCCACCAGAGTAAGACAACAAAACCAACAGTAGGTTAAGTGAAACAAGAAAGGTAAGTTTATTCATTGTACGTTGCTCTATCAGGATAACAGAACAGAACCAAACAGTAGTTTATTTGAAACAAGTAAATTAAATTTGTTCTTTCTACTTCGCATCATTTGGATAAGACAACAGAAACAAACAGTAGTTTATGTGAAACAAGTAAGGTACGTTTGTGCATTCTACTTCGCTTCATCAGAATGAGACAACAGAATCAACAGTAGTTTAGGTGAAACAAGTAAGGTAAGTTTTTTCATTCTACGTCGCTTCATCAGAATAAGAAACAGAAACAAACAGTAGTGTTTATGTGAAACAAGTAAGGTAAGTGTTCATTACTTCGCTTTCAGATAAGGCAAATGAAACAAACAGTAGTTTATGTGAAAAAAGTAATGTAAGTTTGTTCCTTCTATTTCGCTTCATCAGGATAAGCAACAGAAGCAAACAGTAGTTTATGTGAAACAAGTAAGGTAAGTTTGTTCATTCTACTTCGCTTCATCAGAATAAGACAACAGAAACAAACAGTAGTTTATGTGAAACAAGTAAGGTAAGTGTTCATTCTACTTCGCTTCATCTGAATAAGGCAAATGAAACAAACAGTAGTTTATGTGAAACACGTAAGGTAGTTTGTTCGTTCTACTTCGCTTGATCAGAATAAGACAACAGAAACAAACAGGAGTTTAAGTGAAACAAGTAAAGTAAGTTTGTTCATTGTTCTTCATTGCATCAGGATAAGACAACAGAAACAAACACTAATCTGTGTGAAATAAGTAACATAAGTTTGTTTGTTTATTCGCATCCACCAGAATATACACAACAAAACCAAGAGTAGTTTAAGTGAAACAAGTAAGGTAAGTTTGTTCTTGTTTCTTCGCTTCCATCAGGATAACAGAACAGAACCAACAGTAGTTTATTTGAAACAAGTAAATTAAGTTTGTTCGTTCTACTTCGCATTCATTTGGATAACAACAGAAACAACCAGTAGTTTATGTGAAACAAGTAAGGAAGTTTGTTCGTTCTACTTAGCTTATCAGTATAACACAACAGAAACAAACAGTAGTTAATGTGAAACAAGTAAGGTAAGTTTATGCATTCTACTTCGCTTCATCAGAAAAAGACAACAGAAACAAACGTAGTTTATGTGAAACAAGTAAGGTAAGTTTGTTCGTTCTACTTCGCTTCATCAGGGATAAGACAACAGAAAAACAGTAGTTTATGTGAAACAAATAAAGTAACTTTTTCGTGTACTCGCTTCATCAGGATAAGACAACGAATAAAGTGTTAATTATGTGAAACAGGAAGGAAGTTTGTTCGTTGTAATTGCTTCATCAGTATAAGACAACAGAAACAAAGTGTAGTTTAAGTGAAGCAAGTAAAGTAAGTTTGTTCGCCCTGTACTTCGCTTCATCAGGATTAAGACAACAGATAGAAGCAGTAGTTTATGTGAAACAAGTAAGGTAAGTTTCTTCCGTTCTACTTCGCTTCTCAGGATAAGACGACAGAATTAAAGAGCAGTTAATATGAAAAAAGGAAGGTAAGTTTGTTCATTCTACTTCGCTTCATCAGAATAAGACAGAAGAAACAAACAGTAGTTTATGTGAAACAAGCAAGGTAAGTTTGTTCGTTGTACTTCGCTTCTTCTGGATAAGACAACAGTAACAATGGGTAGTTTATGTGAAACAAGTAAGGTAGTTTCTTCGTTCTACTTCGCTACATCAGGTATGAGGCAACAGAAACAAACAGTAGTTTATGTGAAACAAGTCAGGTAAGTTTGTTCGTTCCACTTCGCTTCATCAGTATAAGACAACAGAAACAAACAGCACTTTAAGTGAAACAAGTAAAGTTAGTTTCCTCGCTGTACTTCGCTTCAGCAGGATAAGACAACAGAAACAGGCAGTAGTTTATGTGAAACAAGTAGGGTAAGTTTGTTCGTTCTACTTCGCTTCATCAGGCTATGACAACAGAAACAAACAGTAGTTAATGTGAAACAAGTAAAGTAAGTTTGTTCATTTTTCTTCGTTGCATCAGGATAAGACAACAGAAACAAACAGTAATCTGTGTGAAATAAGTAACATAAGTTTGTTTGTTCTACTTCGCTCCACCAGAGTAAGACAACAAAACCAAAGAGTAGTTTAATTGAAACAAGTAAGGTAAGTTTGTTCATTGTACTTCGCTCCATCAGGATAACAGAACAGAACCAAACAGTAGTTTATGTGAAACAGGTAAAGTAAGTTTGTTCGCTATACTTCGCTTCATCAGGGTAAGACAACAGAAATAAAGAGTAGTTAATGTGAAACAAGGAAGGTAAGTTTGTTTGTTCTACTTCGCTTCATCAGGCTAAGACAACAGAAATAAACAGTAGTTTATGTGAAACAAGTAAGGTAAGTTTGTTCGTTCTACTTCGCTTCATCAGTATAAGTCAACAGAAACAAACAGTAGTTTAAGTGAAACAAGTAAGGTAAGTTTGTTCGCTGTACTTCGCTTCATCAGGATAAGACAACAGAAACAAGCAGTAGTTTATGTGAAACAAGTAAGGTAAGTTTGTTCCTTCTACTTCGCTTCATTAGGATAAGACAACAGAAACAAACAGTAGTTTATGTGAAACAAGTAAGGTAAGTTTGTTCGCTCTAATTCGCTTCCTCAGGTTAAGGCAACAGTCACAAATAGTAGTTTATGTGAAACAGGGAAAGTAAGTTTATTCATTGTAATTTGTTGCATCAGGAGAAGACAACAGAAACAAACAGTAATCTGTGTTAAATAAATAACATAAGTTTGTTTTTTCCACATCGCTCCACCCGAGTAAGACAACAGAACCAAGCAGTAGTTTAAGTGAAACAAGTAAAGTAAGTTTGTTCGCTGTACTTCGCTTCATCAGGATAAGACAACAGAAACAAGCAGTAGTTTATGTGAAACAAGTAAGGTAAGTTTGTTCGTTCTACTTCACTTCATCAGGATAAGACAACAGAAACAAACAGTAGTTTATGTGAAACAAGTAAGGTAAGTTTGTTCACTATACTTCGTTGCAAAAGATAAGCCAACAGAAACAAACAGTAACCTCTATGAAATAAGTAACATAAGTTTTGTTTGTTCTACTTCGCTCCACCAGAGGGAGACAACAAAACCAAACAGTAGTTTAAGTGAAACAAGTAAGGTAAGTTTGTTCATTGTACTTCGCTCCATCAGGTTAACAGAACATAACCAAACAGTAGTTTATTTGAAACAAGTAAAGTAAGTTTGTTCGTTCTACTTCGCTTCATTAGGATAAGACAACAGAAACAAACAGTAGTTTATGTGAAACAAGTAAGGTACGTTTGTTCATTGTACTTCGTTGCATCAGGATAAGACAACAGAACAAACAGTAATCTGTGTGAAATAAGTAATATAAGTTTGTTTGTTCTACTTCGCTCCACCAGAGTAAGACAACAAAACCAAACAGTAGTTTAAGTGAAACAAGTAAGGTAAGTTTGTTCATTGTACTTCGTTCCATCAGATAACAGAACCGAACGAAATAGTAGTTTATTTGAAACAAGTAAAGTAAGTTTGTTCGTTCTACTTCGCTTCATTAAGATAAGAGAAACAGAAGCAAACAATCGTTTATGTGAAACAAGTAAGGTAAGTTTGTTGTTTCTACTTCACTTCATCAGGGGAAGGCAACAGAAACAAAGCAGTAGTCTTATGTGAAACAAGGTAAGGTAAGTTTGCTTCGTTCTACTTAGCTTCATCAGTATAAGACAACAGAAACAAACAGTAGTTAATATGTAACAAGTAAGGTAAGTTTGTTCATTCTACTTCGCTTCATCAGAATGAGACAACAGAAACAAACAGTAGTTTATGTGAAAAAAGTAAAGTAAGTTTGTTCGCTGTACTTCGCATCATCAGGATAAGACAACAGAAACAAGCAGTAGTTTATGTGAAACAAGTAAGGTAAGTTTGTTCCTTCTACTTCGCTTCATCCTAATAAGGACAACAGAAACAAACGGTAGTTTATGTGAAACAAGGAAGGTAAGTTTGTTCATTCTACTTCGCTTCATCAGCATAAGACAACACAAACAAACAACAGTTTAAGTGAAACAAGTAAAGTTAGTTTCTTCGCTGTACTTCGCTTCATCAGGATAAGACAACAGAAACAAGCAGTAGTTTATGTGAAACAAGTAGGCTAAGTTTGTTCGTTCTACTTCGCCTCATCAGGCAAAGACAACAGAAAGAAATAGTAGTTAAAGTGAAACAAGTAAGGTAAGTTTGTTCCTTCTACTTTGCGCTCATCAGTATAAGACAAACAAAAACAAACCGTACTTTATGTGAAACAAGTAAGATAAGTTTGTTCATTGTAATTCTTTGCATCAAGATAAGACAACAGAAACAAACAGTAGTTTAAGTGAAAGAAGTAAAGTAAGTTTGTTCATTGTTCTTCATTGCATCAGGATAAGACAACAGAAAACAAACACTAATCTGTGTGAAATAAGTAATAAGTTTGTTTGTTTACTTCGCTCCACCAGAATAAGACAACAAAACCAAAGAGTAGTTTAAGTGAACAAGTAAGGTAAGTTTGTTCATTGTACTTCGCTCCATCAGGATAACAGAACAGAACCAAACAGTAGTTCATTTGAAACAAGTAAATTAAGTTTGTTCGTTCACTTCGCATCATTTGGATCACAAAAACAGAAACAAACCAGTAGTTTATGTGAAAACAAGTAAGGAAAGTTTGTTCGATTTACTTAGCTTCTTCAGTATAAGGGCAACACGAAACAAACGGTAGTTTATGTGAAACAAGTAAGGTAAGTTTGTTAGTTCTACTTCGCTTTCATCAGAATAAGACAACAGGAAAAAAAACTGTAGTTTAAGTGAAGCAAGTAAAGTAAGTTTGTTCGCTGTACTTCGCTTCATCAGGATAAGACAACAGACAGAAGCAGTAGTTTATGTGAAACAAGTAAGGTAGGTTGTTCCTTCTACTTCGCTTCATCAGGATAAGACAACAGAAATAAAGAGCAGTTAATATGAAACAAGGAAAGGGAAGTTTGTTCATTCTACTTAGCTTTATCAGAATAAGACAGAAGAAAAAAACGTAGTTTATGTGAAACAAGCAAGGTAAGTTTGTTCGTTGTACTTCGCTTCATCAGTATAAGACAACAGAAAACAAACAGCACTTTAAGTCAAACCCAAATAAAGTCAGTTTCCTCGCTGTACTTCGCTCTAGCAGGAAAAAGACAACAGAAACAGGCAGTAAATTTATGTGAAACAAAATAGGGTAAGTTGTTCGTTCTACTTCGCTTCATCAGGCTATGACAACAGAAACAAACAGTAGTTAATGTGAAACAAGTAAAGTAAGTTTGTTCCTTCTACTTCGCTTCATCAGGATAAGACAACAAAAACAAACAAGTTTATGTGAAACAAGTAAGGTAAGTTTCTTTCATTGTAATCGTTGCATCAGGATAAGACAACAGAAACAAACAGTAATCTTGTGTGAAATAAGTAAATAAGTTTGTTTCTTCTACTTCGCTTCATCAGGATAAAACAACAGAAACAAACAGCATTTTAAGTGAAACAAGTAAAGTAAGTTTCTTCGCTCTACTTCGCTTCATCAGGATAAGACAACAGAAACAAGCAGTAGTTTATGTGAAACAAGTAGGGTAAGTTTGTTTCTTCTACTTCGCTTCATCCGGGTAAGACAACAGAATCAAACAGTACCTGATGTGAAACAAGTAAGGTAAGTTTGTTCGTTCTAATTAGCTTCTTCATTATAAGACAACAGAAACAAACAGTAGTTAATGTGAAACAAGTAAGGTAAGTTTGTGCATTCTACTTCGCTTCATCAGAATAAGACAACAGAAACAAACAGTAGTTTATGTGAAACAAGTAAGGTAAGTTTTGTGCATTCTACTTCGCTTCATCAGATAAGGACAAGAGAAAAAAACAGTAGTTTATGTGAAACAAGTAGGTAAGTTTGTTTGTTCTACTTCGCTTCATCAGTATAAGACAACAGAAAAAGGGCAGTTTAAGTGAAAAAGTAAAGTTAGTTTCTTCGCTGTACTTCCCTTCATCAAGATAAGACAACAGAAACAAACAGAGTTAATGTGAAACAAGTAAGGTAAGTTGGTTCCTTCTACTTTCGCTTCATCATGAGAAGACAACAGAGAACAAACAGTAGTTTATGTGAAACAATTAAAGTAAGTTTGTTCCTTCTACTTCGATTAATCAGAAATAAGACAACAAAAAAAAACAATAGTTTATGTGAAACAAGTAAGGTAAGTTTGTTCATTGTAATTCGTTGCGTCAGGATAAGACAACAGAAACAAACAGTAGTTTATGTGAAACAAGTAAGGTAAGTTTGTTCATTGTAATTCGTTGCATCAGGATAAGACAACAGAAACAAACAGTAGTTTATGTGAAACAAGGAAGGTAAGTTTGTTCATTCTACTTCGCTTCATCAGAATAAGACAACACAAACAAACAGCAGTTTAAGTGAAAGAAGTTAAAGTTAGTTTCTTCGCTGTACTTCGCCTCATCAGGCAAAGACAACAGAAACAAACAGTAGTTAAAGTGAAACAAGTAACGGTAAGTTTGTTCCCTTCTCTTCATCAGTATAGTCAACAGAAACAAACAGTAGTTTTATGTGAAACAAGTAAAGTAAGTTTGTTCGCTGTACTTCTCTTCATCAGGATAAGACAACAGAAACAAGCAGTAGTTTATGTGAAACAAGGAAGGTAAGTTTGTTCGGTCTACTTCGCTTCATCAGGATAAGACAACAGAAACAAACAGTAGTTTATGTGAAACAAGTAAGGTAAGTTTGTTCGTTCTACTTCGCTTCAACAGTATAAGACAACAGAAAAAAACAATAGTTAATGTGAAAAAAAAGGTAAGATTGTTTCTTCTACTTCGCTTCATCAGGATAAGACAACAGAAACAAACAGTAGTTTATGTGAAACAAGTAAGGTAAGTTTGTTCATTGTACTTCGTTGCATCAGGATAAGCCAAGAGAAACAAACAGTAATCTGTGTGAAATAAGTAATATAAGTTCTTTTTTCTACTTCGCTCCACCAGAGGGAGACAACAAAACCAAACAGTAGTTTAAGTGAAAAAAGTAAGGAAAGTTTCTTCATTGTACTTCGCTCCATCAGGATAACAGAACATAACCAAACAGTAGTTTATTTGAAACAAGTACAGTAAGTTTGTTCATTCTACTTCGCTTCATTAAGATAAGACAACAGAAACAAACAGTAGTTTATGTGAAACAAGTAAGGTAAGTTTGTTGGTTCTACTTCGGTTCACCAGTATAAGTCAACAGAAACAAACAGTAGTTTAAGTGGAACAAGTAAAGTAAGTTTGTTCGCTGTACTTCGCTTCATCAGGATAAGATCAACAGAAACAAGCAGTAGTTTATGTAAAACAAGTAAGGTAAGTTTGTGCATTCTACTTCGCTTCATCAGAATAAGACAACAGAAACAAACAGTAGTTTATTTTAAACAAGTAAGGTAAGTTTGTTCATTCTACTTCGCTTCATCAGAATAAGACAAAAGAAACAAACAGTAGTTTACGTGAAACACGTAAGGTAAGTTTGTTCGTTCTATTTCGCTTCATCAGTATAAGACAACAGAAACGAACAGTAGTTTGAGTGAAACAAGTAAAGGAAGTTTGTTCGCTGTACTTCGCTTCATCAGGATAAGACAACAGAAACAAGCAGTAGTTTATGTAAAACAAGTAAGGTAAGTTTGTTCGTTCTACTTCGCTTCATCAGGCTAAGACAACAGAAACAAACAGTAGTTAATATGAAACAAGGAAGGTAAGTTTGTTCGCTCTACTTCGCTTCATCAGTATATGACAACAGAAACAAACCGTAGTTTAAGTGAAGCAAGTAAAGTATGTTTGTTTGCTCTACTTCGCTTCATCATGATAAGACAAAAGAAACTAGCAGTAGTCAATGTGAATCAAGTAAAGTAAGTTTGTTCATTGTACTTCGTTGCATCAGGATAAGACAACAGAAACAAACACTAATCTGTGTGAAATAAGTAACATAAGTTTGTTTGTTCTACTTCGCTGTACCAGAGTAAGACAACAGAACCAAACAGTAGTTTAGGTGAAACAAGTAAAGTAAGTTTGTTCGCTGTACTTCACTTCATCAGGATAAGATAACAGAAACAAGCAGTACTTTATGTGAAACAAGCAAGGTAAGTTTCTTCGTTCTACTTCGCTTCATCAGGTTAAGACAACAGAAACAAACAGTAGTATATGTGAAACAATTAAGGCAAGTCTGTTCGTTCTACTTCACTTCATCAGTATAAGACATCAGAAACAAACACCAGTTTAAGTGAAACAAGTAAAGTTAATTTCTTCGCTGTACTTCGCTTCATCAGGATAAGACAACAGAAACAAACAGTAGTTTATGTGAAACAAGTAAGGTAAGTTTGTTCCTTCTACTTCGCTTCATAAGGATGAGAGAACAGAAAGACACCGTAGTTTATGTGAAACAAGTACAGTAAGTTTGTTCATTGTACTTCGTTGCATCATGATAAGACAACAGAAACAAACAGCAATCTGTGTGAAATAAGTAACATAAGTTTGTTTGTTCTACTTCGCTCCACCAGAGTAAGACAACAAAACCAAACAGTAGTTTAAGTGAAACAAGTAAGGTAAGTTTTTTCATTGTACTTTGCTCCATCAGGATAACAGAACAGAACCAAATAGTAGTTTATTTGAAACAGTATATTAAGTTTCTTCGTTCCACTTCGCATCATTTGCATAAGACAACAGAACCAAACAGTAGTTTAAGTGAAACAAGTAAAGTATGTTTGTTCGCTGTACTTCGCTTCATCAGGATTAGAAAACAGAAACAAGCAGTAGTTTATGTGAAACAAGTAAGGCAAGTTTGTTCGTTCTACTTCTCTTCATCAGGATAAGACAACAGAAACAAACAGTAGTTTATGTGAAACAAGTAAGGTAAATTTGTTCGTTCTACTTCGCTTCATCAGTATAAGAAAACAGAAACAAACAATAGTTAATGTGAAACAAGAAAGGTAAGTTTGTTTCTTCTACTTCGTTGCATCAGGATAAGACAACAGGAACAAACAGTAGTTGATGTGAAACAAGTAAGGTAATTTTGTTCCTTTTACTTCGCTTCATCAGGATAAGACAACAGAAACAAACAGTAGTTTATGTGAAACTAGGAAGGAAAGTTTGTTCATTGTACTTTGCTGCATCAGGATAAGACAACAGAAACAAACAGTAATCTGTGTGAAATATGTAACATAAGTTTGTTTGTTCTACTTTTGTAGAGAGCCGAGAGGTGACCGCCATTACTAGATGGCGCTGACATCCGGCCTCGGCCCTGGTGAACAAGTAGAATAGCGCATGTGCAAGTGGCAAAAGCGCGCCAAGTCACTGCCCCAGCCCGGGCATATGAGCAGTCATATGAGCGCGCAGCCCAATCAGCAGAGTACAACGCCACCTAGGGGCTATATAAGCGGCGCCATTTCGGGGCTCTGGGTCTTCCTCTTTCATCTGTTCAATAAACGCTTGCTGCAGAAGGATCCTGGTGTCCGCGTGCGTTCTTGCTGGCGAGACGACTACGCGGGCTACACTGGTGCCGAAACCCCGGGACGCCGGGTGCCTGTCATCGCCGGCGCTGAGGAGACCCCCCATTCACGGGGAAGGATTCAGAACTGCAGGACTGAGGTAGGTTCTGAGAGGCATGTTTGGTCTTGACTTGTCTCATCTTTCATCCAAATTGGTAGGAGCAATTTTTGCTCTCCCTATTGTGATGGTGGCTCTCGTTCTCTTCTTTGTGAACATGGGAGCCTCACATTCAGAGCTACAAGACAACATGTCAGAAACAGAACGGGATAAAAGGTTAGGGGCCCTTGAGGAAAAAGAAAAAGACGTCTCTAAGAAAAAAGGCCTTTCCGCGGACGCTAAGTCCACAGAAAGAAAAGACAAGGGAAAAGACGCCCAGGGAGAGAAACATGAGAGGGAAAAGAGAAGTCCAAAAAGGAGGCTTCTTTATCCGATAAAAGAATTGGAGGCTTTAGGAATTGATAGCTCAGAGTCTGAGGATCTTAGTCCCTCCGAGGAGGAAGAATTAGATGGCGAAGCGGCTCGCTATGGGGAGGAGAGATATTATTTTGATGAGCTACCGCAAAATCGAAAACAAAAGAAGATAGGAGATAAGAACCACGCGGCTTTTCAATCTGCCGCCCCTATCATTCCCAGTGCTCCTCCGCCTTATGCCGGCAAGCATTGTTCAGATTCCTTCCTTTCAGAGGGGGGCAGAAGGAGGTGCTTACAAGCCTTCCCGGTGTTTGAGGCTGCGGATGGAGGCCGCGCCCATGCGCCGGTAGAGTATGCCCTCTTAAGGAACTTGCTGAATCAGTTAATAGTATGGAGTAGATGCTAATTTTACAGTCATGCAGCTTGAGAGACTCGCCACTATGGCAATGAAGGAAAGACTGCAGAGGACTTTGTTGGAACTGGGCTATTGGAATAAGGGCTGGCTGCGTTCTGCTGCTGAGGTCCAGAGTGTTTGATCAAGGTTAAATTTGTAATGGACTGATGTGCTTGGCTAGAGATATTGGACTGAGAGATTTAAGATTTTAAGCTGGAAAACCTCAAACAAGTTAAAATTACAGGCACAAAGACTGGCTTTAGATTAAAAATGTTTAACATGTTTGATTTTACAGGTCTCAATACCTTAAATTGGTCAAGACTGTGGGGACCTTTAAAATTGAACTTAGTACAATGTATAATATGTGATGGTTATAAATCTATTGGGAGCCAGGGGCGGAATGTGGTAATTAAAAATAAATAAATAAATAAATAAATAAATAAAAAGATGGCCCCCCCTCCTGGCAGCTTGTGCCCGGCCCTCCTCTACTGGGAGTTGGCGGGCAATCCACCTCCTGGGAGACTGCCACATGGCTCCCTTAGACTGACCCAGGTGGGGACAGGGTAGAAGTCCGTCCTCTCATGGTGACTGGGCTCACTGATATTTTTTTTTCAGCCGATACCTTTTCACGTGCCTGCTGGGCATCGGCACATGCGGGGAAAAATCTAAACATGCCATTAGTCATATACTTCAATATTTTGCCACTCTTGGGCTGCCTGATCTAATTCAAACAGATAATGGCCCCTGCTTCATAAGCAAGGCTTTTGTAGATTTTCTCCAGACCTGGAAAATCTCACATTCCACAGGCATCCCATACAACCCTCGAGGGCAAACTATTGTTGACCAAACACTTAAATCACAATTACAAAAACAAAAGGGGGAGTCACTACCCCCACCCCATGATCAGCTAAAAAAAAAAAAAAAAGCATTATTCACCTTAAATATTTTAAATTTTTTCTAGAAATGGCCCATTGACTGGGGCCTGGAGAGGACCAGACCCACTCCTCACAGCAGGGAGAGGGTTTAAATGTGTCTTCCCTCAAGATAAAATAAAAAAAAAAAGAAGAACCATTTGGCTTTAGGCTTGTACTTTTAATGTCTAACTATCTTTCATACGCACAGCTATAAATAGCTCCTGAGAAAGTTCAAACTGTGCCTCCCTTTAAGATCTTGGGCTTGATCCTTACTCTAGATACAGTTTCACCTGTTAGATGCTCTATATGATGTGGTTACAATATTTGGGAGACTAGGGTTGAAAGTTAAAAGTAGTTTGGAGTGTCATGTAGATTTTCAATAGATTTGTGTTACTTCTAAAAAATATAATAACAGTCAACAGCGTTGGCAAAAACATTTAAGAGGTATTTGACATAATGATAATATTTCCTTGGATCTGATTCAGTTACATTCAGAATTTTATCTTTGCAAAATAATCATCTTACTTTTGAAAACTACTGATGACTTAATATCTGCTTTTAAGTCTGCCTTGCCTGCTGCAATTCTCTCACTTCTTGGACAGCAAGCTTTGCTGCTACAGGTGTTTGTCTTTTGCTCATTCTGTGTCTGCTGCCCATACTCTTTAAATGCCTTTTGAGATCCTTTATGGATATCCGTACAGAAGTACATGGGACACAGCTACAGACCCGACCCCGGTTTCCTGAGACATTATCTTAAAGCCCCTGCAGAGGCTGGTAGTCAAAGACGGGTAAGATTCTCTCGAGTTAGGTCAACCTAAGACAGGGCATGGATGATGGAATTCATGTACCGATGACGGGTAAGGCCTAAATATCATAGAGGACAACCTAAGACAGACACAGTCTTTCTGCACTGAGGCCCAGAAGGGCCCAGCTCATAAAAATTAAAAAGGGGGGAATTGTCAGATGCCATCTGGCTGGCCTTGTATCCATAGCTCTGGCCCTTTGGGAGCAAGACTTTAGCACCTACATGTAAGCAAGATTATGTATATTCAGTGTCGGAAGCCATTTGGCTGGCCTTGATAGTCTTTTGTACTGCGAAGTGATTAAAGTACAAAAACTCTTGTAACAAAAAGGAGTTTTTTGATAAAAACTTACGTCTAGGAGTGTCCCACCCCTGAGGATTGTTCCTAAAATGGTCCTTCACCCTACTAAACTAAACAATTCCCTCCCTTGTGGAGGATTGCTGGCTTTTAATAAAACAAAAAGGGGGAGTCGATGAGGCTCTGCCCTCAGTCCCCACGAGTGACTATATCCATAGCACTCTTTACTCTTAATTTTTTAAATTTGGACAGTCAGGGCCATTCGGCGGCTGACCGTCATTGCTCAGAGCCTAACAGGCCACAGGAGATGGTTAAGTGGAAAGATGTTTAGACTGGTCAATGGAGAGGCCCGGATCCTATTTTAATAAGATCCAGGGGAGCTGTTTGTGTTTTTCCACAGGAAGAAGACAATCCATTCTGGCTACCAGAACGCCTAACACGTAGACTTGTGATACCTGACGAATCATCGAGATCCTGTGCGGGAGCCGAAGAAGTGGACAAGATGCATTATGAAGACCCTATTCTACTAGAGTTGACCCCTCCCTAGCTGTGGGCCCTGACATCCTGGATTTCTTCAGCCTTCTCTTTCTTTAAGGAGTGGATGGGAGTGGCGCTGTTTGGTGCAGCCCTATGTGTGGCTTAGTGTTCCTGCTTTGGTTGTTCTGCAAGCTCAGAGCTCAACAGCAATGTGACAAGGTCGTTATTGCGCAAGCACTTGTGGCTATGGAACAGGGATCATCTCCTGAAATTTGGTTAATTAATTAGACTGAGACCCTCAGTCGATGCACCTCAAGGGTTTAGCCCATTGCACTGAGTCGATGGAGATCTAAGTCTAATCAGCCCTTGCCTAAGTGGCTGCAGCACCAAAATATGAGATTGACAGCCCTTGCACCCCCAGGAACAATATTCCATTGCACAGGGATGGGTGTTAACTCCCCTTTTTGTCTCTCCCTTGGCCTTTGCACTCAGAGGACTTGTCTCCATTGCACCTGATGAGGTGAGGGAGTGAGCTCTTGATCGCTTATTCCCCAAGGAAGGAATTTGCTTGATCGAGCATAGGGTTGTTTGGTGCTGCGCTGGCTGGGCTATGAGGCAGTTGTCATCTTATTAAAACAAACAGGGGGAGATGTAGAGAGCCGAGAGGTGACCGCCATTACTAGATGGCGCTGACATCCGGCCTCGGCCCTGGTGAACAAGTAGAATAGCGCATGTGCAAGTGGCAAAAGCGCGCCAAGTCACTGCCCAGCCCGGGCTATGAGCGTCATATGAGTGCGCAGCCAATCAGCAGAGTACACGCCACCTAGGGGCTATATAAGCGGCGCCATTTCGGGGCTCTGGGTCTTCCTCTTTCATCTGTTCAATAAACGCTTGCTGCAGAAGGATCCTGGTGTCCGCGTGCGTTCTTGCTGGCGAGACGACTACGCGGGCTACATACTTCGTTCCACCAGAGTAAGACAACAGAACCAACAGTAGCTTAAGAGAAACAAGTAAAGTAAGTTTGTTCGCTGTACTTCGCTTCATCAGGATAAGACAACAGAAACAAGCAGTAGTTTATGTGAAACAAGTAAGGTAAGTTTGTGCATTCTACTTTGCTTCATCAGAATAAGACAATAGAAAAAAACAGCAGGTTATGTGAAACAGGTACGGCAAGTTTGTGCATTCTACTTCGCTTCATCAGAATAAGACAACAGAAACAAACAGTAGTTTATGTGAAACAAGGAAGGTAAGTTTGTTCATTCTACTTCGCTTCATCAGAATAAGACAAAAGAAAAAACAGTAGTTTATGTGAAACAAGTAAGGTAAGTTTGTTCGTTCTACTTAGCTTCATCAATATAAGACAACAGAAACAAACAGTAGTTTATGAAACAAGTAAGGTAAGTTTGTTCGTTTTAGTTCGCTTCATCAGTATAAGACAACAGAAACAAACAGCACTTTAAGTGAAACAAGTAAAGTTAGTTTCTTCTCTGTACTTCGCTTCATCAGGATAAGACAACAGAAACAAGCAGTAGTTTATGTGAAACAAGTAGGGTAAGTTTGTTCATTCTACTTCGCTTCATCAGGATAAGACAACAGAAACAAACAGTAGTTAATGTGAAACAAGTAACGTAAGTTTGTTCCTTTTACTTCGCTTCATCAGGATAAGACAACAGAAACAAACAGTAGTTTATGTGAAACAAGTAAGGTAAGTTTGTTCGTTCTACTTCGCTTCATCAGGATAAGACCACAGTAACAAAGAGTAGTTTATGTGAAACAAGTAAGGTAAGTTTCTTCGTTCTACTGCGCTTCATCAGTATGAGGCAACAGAAACAAACAGTAGTTTATGTGAAACAAGTAAGGTAAGTTTGTTCCTTCTACTTCGCCTCATAAGGATAAGATAGCAGAAACAAACAGTAGTTGAAGTGAAACAAGTAAGGTAAGTTTGTTCATTGTACTTCGCTCCATCAAAATAACAGAACAGAACCAAACAGTAGTTTATTTGAAACAAGTAAATTAAGTTTGTTCGTTGTACTTCGCATCATTTGGATCAGACAACAGAAACAAACAGTAGTTTATGTGAAACAAGTAAGGTAAGTTTGTTCGTTCTACTTAGCTTCTTCAGTATAAGACAACAGAAACAAACAGTAGTTAATGTGAAACAAGTAAGGTAAGTTTGTGCATTCTACTTCGCTTCATCAGAATAAGACAACAGAAACAAACAGTAGTTTATGTGAAACAAGTAAGGTAAGTTTGTTCATTCTACTTCGCTTCATCAGTATAAGACAACAGAAACAAACAGCACTTTAAGTGAAACAAGTAAAGTTAGTTTCTTCGCTGTACTTCGCTTCATCAGGATAAGACAACAGAAACAAGCAGTAGTTTATGTGAAACAAGTAGGGTAAGTTTGTTCATTCTACTTCGCTTCATCAGGCTAAGACAACAGAAACAAACAGTAGTTAATGTGAAACAAGTAACAAAGGTTTGTTCCTTTTACTTCGCTTCATCAGGATAAGACAACAGAAACAAACAGTAGTTTATGTGAAACAAGTAAGGTAAGTTTGTTCCTTCTACTTCGCTTCATCAGGATAAGACAACAAAAACAAACAGTAGTTTATGTGAAACAAGTAAGGTAAGTTTGTTCATTGTAATTCATTGCATCAGGATAAGACAACAGAAACAAACAGTAATCTGGTGAAATAAGTAACATAAGTTTGTTTGTTCTACTTCGCTCCACCAGAGTAAGACAACAGAACCAAACAGTAGTTTAAGTGAAACAAGTAAAGTAAGTTTGTTCGCTGTACTTCGCTTCATCAGGATAAGACAACAGAAACAAGCAGTAGTTTATGTGAAACAAGTAAGGTAAGTTTGTTCATTCTACTTCGCTTCATCAGAATAAGACAAAAGGAACAAACAGTAGTTTACGTGAAACACGTAAGGTAAGTTTGTTCGTTCTATTTCGCTTCATCAGTATAAGACAACAGAAACAAACAGTAGTTTGAGTGAAACAAGTAAAGGAAGTTTGTTCGCTGTACTTCGCTTCATCAAGATAAGACAAAAGAAACAAGCAGTAGTTAATGTGAATCAAGTAAGGTAAGTTTGTTCATTGTACTTCGTTGTATCAGGATAAGACAACAGAAACAAACAGTAATCTGTGTGAAATAAGTAACATAAGTTTGTTTGTTCTACTTCGTCCACCAGAGTAAGACAACAGAACCAATAGTCTTAAGTGAAACAAGTAAAGTAAGTTTGTTCAGTGTACTTCGCTTCATCAGGATAAGACAACAGAAACAAGCAGTAGTTTATGTGAAACAAGTAGGGTAAGTTTGTTCGTTCAACTTCACTTCATCAGGATAAGACAACAAAAACAAACAGTAGCTTATGTGAAACAAGTAAGGTAAGTTTGTTCGTTCTACTTAGCTTCCTCAGTATAAGACAACAGAAACAAACAGTAGTTAATGTGAAACCAGTAAGGTAAGTTTGTTCATTCTACTTCGCTTCATCAGAATAAGACAACAGAAACAAACAGTAGTTTATGTGAAACAAGTAAGGTAACTTTGGTCATTCTACTTCGCTTCATCAGAATAAGACAAAAGAAAAAACAGTAGTTTATGTGAAACAAGTAAGGTAAGTTTGTTCGTTCTACGTCGGTTCACCAGTACAAGTCAACAGAAACAAACAGTAGTTTAAGTGAAACAAGTAAAGTAAGTTTGTTCGCTGTACTTCGCTTCATCAGGATAAGACAACAGAAACAAGCAGTAGTTTATGTAAAACAATAAGGTAAGTTTGTTCGTTCTACTTCGCTTCATCAGGCTAAGACAACAGAAACAAACAGTAGTTAATGTGAAACAAGGAGGTAAGTTTGTTCGTTCTACTTCGCTTCATCAATATAAGACAACAGAAACAAACCATAGTTTAAGTGAAGCAAGAAAAGTAAGTTTGTTTGCTACACTTC
This sequence comes from Dipus sagitta, assembly GCA_036346955.1. Taxonomy (NCBI): domain Eukaryota; kingdom Metazoa; phylum Chordata; class Mammalia; order Rodentia; family Dipodidae; genus Dipus; species Dipus sagitta. The sequence goes on from JAEEGE010000421.1 coordinate 17,024, forward strand.
ATTTCATCAGGATAAGACAACAGAAACAAGCAGTAGTTTATGTGAAACAAGTAAGGTAAGTTTGTTCGTTCCACTTCGCTTCATCAGGATAAGACAACAGTAACAAACAGTAGTTTATGTGAAACAAGTAAGGTAAGTTTCTTCGTTCTACTGCGCTTCATCAGTATGAGGCAACAGAAACAAACAGTAGTTTATGTGAAACAAGTAAGGTAAGTTTGTTCCTTCTACTTCGCCTCATAAGGATAAGATAGCAGAAACAAACAGTAGTTGAAGTGAAACAAGTAAAGTAAGTTTGTTCATTGTACTTCGCTCCATCAAAATAACAGAACAGAACCAAACAGTAGTTTATTTGAAACAAGTAAATTAAATTTGTTCGTTCTACTTCGCATCATTTGGATCAGACAACAGAAACAAATTGTAGTTTATGTGAAACAAGTAAGGTAAGTTAGGTCGTTCTACTTAGCTACTTCAGTATAAGACAACAGAAACAAACAGCACTTTAAGTGAAACAAGTAAAGTTAGTTTCTTCGCTGTTCTTCGCTTCATTAGTATAAGACAACAGAAACAAGCAGTAGTTTATGTGAAACAAGTAGGGTAAGTTTGTTCATTCTACTTCGCTTCATCAGGCTAAGACAACAGAAACAAACAGTAGTTAATGTGAAACAAGTAAGGTAAGTTTGTTCCTTCTACTTCGCTTCATCAGAATAAGACAACAGAAACAAACAGTAGTTTATGTGAAACAAGTAAGGTAAGTTTGTTCCTTCTACTTCGCTTCATCAGGATAAGACAACAAAAACAAACAGTAGTTATGTGAAACAAGGAAGGTAAGTTTGTTCGCTCTACTTCGCTTCATCAGATAACGACAAAAGAAACAAACCGTAGTATAAGTGAAGCAATTAAAGTATGTTTGTTCGCTGTACTTCGCTTCATCAGGATAAGCCAAAAGGAACAAGCAGTAGTTAATGTGAATCAAGTAAAGTAAGTTTGTTCATTGTACTTCGTTGCATCAGGATAAGACAACAGAAACAAACAGTAATCTGTGTGAAATAAGTAACATAAGTTTGTTTGTTCTACTTCGCTCTACCAGAGTAACACAACAGAACCAAACAGTAGTTTAAGTGAAACAAGTAAAGTAAGTTTGTTCGCTGTACTTCACTTCATCAGGATAAGACAACAGAAACAAGCAGTAGTTTATGTGAAACAAGCAAGGTGAGTTTGTTCGTTCTACTTCGCTTCTTCAGGATAGAGCAACAGTAAACAAACAGTAGTTTATGTGAAACAGTAAGGTAAGTTTCTTCGTTCTACTTCGCTTCATCAGTATCAGGACAACAGAAACAAACAGTAGTTTATGTGAAACAAGTAACGGTAAGTTTGTTCATTGTACTTCGTTGCATATGATAAGACAACAGAAACAAGAGTAATCTGTGTGAAAAAGTACATAAGTTTGTTTATTCTACTTCGCTCACCAGATAAGACAAACAAAACAAACAGTAGTTTAAGTGAAACAAGTAAGGTAAGTTTGTTCATTGTACTTTGCTCCATCAGGATAACAAACAAACCAAATAGTAGTTATTTGAAAAAGTATATTAAGTTTCTTCGTTCCACTTCGCATCATTTGATAAGACAACAGAACCAAACAGTAGTTAAGTGAAACAAGTAAAGTAGTTTGTTCGCTGTACTTCGCTCATGAGGATTAAGAAAACAGAAACAAGCAGTAGTTTATGTGAAACAAGCAAGGTAAGTTTGTTCGTTCTACTTCGCTTCATCAGGATAAACAACAGTAACAAACAGTAGTTTCATGTGAAACAGTAAGTAAGTTTCTTCGTTCTACTTCGCTTCATCAGTATGAGGACAACAGAAACAAACAGTAGTTTATGTGAAACAGTAAGGTAAGTTTATTCTTCTACTTCGCTTCATCAGGATAAGATAACAGAAAGAAACAGTAGTTTATGTGAAACAACTTCGCTTCATCAGTATAAGTCAATAGAAACAAACCGTAGTTAAGTGAAGCAAGTAAAGTATGTTTGTTCGCTGTACTTCGCTTCATCAGGATAAGACAAAAGAAACAAGCAGTAGTTAATGTGAATCAAGTAAGGTAAGTTTGTTCATTGTACTTCGTTGCATCAGGATAAGACAACAGAAACAAACAGTAATCTGTGTGAAATAAGTAACATAAGTTTGTTTGTTCTACTTTCGCTCCACCAGAGTAAGAGAACAGAACCAAACAATAGTTTAAGTGAAACAAGTAAAGTAAGTTTCTTCGCTGTACTTCGCTTCATCAGGATAAGACAACAGAAACAAGCAGTAGTTTATGTGAAACAAGTAAGGTAAGTTTGTTCGTTCAACTTCGCTTCATCAGGGTAAGACAACAGAAACAAACAATAGCTTATGTGAAACAGGTAAGGTAAGTTTGTTCGTTCTACTTAGCTTCATCAGTATAAGACAACAGAAACAAACAGTAGTTAATGTGAAACAAGTAAGGTAAGTTTGTTCATTCTACTTCGCTTCATCAGAATAAGACAACAGAAAGAAACAGTAGTTTACGTGAAACACGTAAGGTAAGTTTGTTCGTTCTATTTCGCTTCATCAGTATAAGACAACAGAAACAAACAGTAGTTTGAGTGAAACAAGTAAAGTAAGTTTGTTCGCTGTACTTCGCTTCATCAGGATAAGACAACAGAAACAAGCAGTAGTTTATGTTAAGTAAGGAAGTTTGTTCGTTTACTTACGTTCATCAGTAAGACAACAGAAACAAACAGTAGTTTAAGTGAAACAAGTAAAGTAAGTTTGTTGTCTTCTTCACTTCGCTTCATCAGTAAGACAACAGAAACAACAGTAGTTTAATGTGAAACAAGTAAGGTAAGTTTGTTCTTCTACTTCGCATCATCAGGGTAAGACAACAGAAACAAACAATAGCTTGATGTGAAACAGGTAAGGTAAGTTTGTTCGTTCTACTTAGCTTCATCACTATAAGACAACAGAAACAAACAGTAGTTAATGTGAAACAGTAAGGTAAGTTTGTCATTCACTTCCTTCATCAGAATAAGACAACAGAAAGAAACAGTAGTTTACGTGAACACGTAAGGTAAGTTGTTCGTTCTATTTCGCTTCATCAGAATAAGACAACAGAAACAAACAGTAGTTTGAGTGAAAACAAGTAAAGTAAGTTAGTTCGCTGTACTTCGCTTCATCAGATAATACAACAGAAACAAGCAGTAGTTTAGTGAAAACAAGTAAGGTAAGTTTTGTTCGTTGTACTTCGCTTCATCAGGCTAAGACAACAGAAACAAACAGTAGTTAATGTGAAACAAGGAAGTAAGATTGTTCGCTCTACTTCGCTCACAGTATAAGACAACAGAAACAAACCGAGTTTAAGTGAAGCAAGTAAGTATGTTGTTCGCTGTACTTCACTTCATCAGGATAAACAAAAGAAACAAGCAGTAGTTAATGTGAATCAATAAAGGTAAGTTTGTTCATTGTACTTCGTTGCATCAGGATAAGACAACAGAAAACAAACAGTAATCTGTGTGAAATAAGTAACATAATTTGTTTCTTCTACTTCGCCACCAGAGTAAGACAACAGAACCAAGCAGTAGCTTAAGTGAAACAAGTAAAAAAAAGTTTGCCTCGCGTACTTCGCTTCATCAGGATAAACAAAAGAAACAAGCAGTATTTATGTGAAACAATAGGGTAAGTTTGTTCTTCAACTCACTTCACAGATAAGACAAAAAAAAAACAGTAGTTTTGAAACAAGTAAAAGGAAATTTGTTCGTTCTACTTGCTTCCAGGAAGACAACAGAAACAAAACAATAGTTATGTGAAACATAAGGGAAGTTTTTCTTTACTTGCTCATCAGATAAGGGGGCAAAAGAACAAACAGTAGTTTAAAGTGAAACAAGTAGGTAATTTTTTTCATTCTACTTCCTTTATCAGAATAGACAAAAGAAACAGTAGTTTTTGGAAACAGTAAGGTAAGTTTGTTCTTCTCCCTTTGTTTTTAAAAAAAGACAAAAGAAACAAAATAGTTTAGTAAACAGTAAGTAGTTTGTTCTTTTATTTTCCTTTATCATATAAACAAAAAAACAACAGTATTTTAGTAAACAAGAAAGGAATTTTGTTTACTTCGCTTCATCAGGCTAAACAACAGAAACAAAAAAGTTTGTTAAAGTAACAAGGAAGGTAAGTTTCGTCTACTTCCTTCATCATATAAAAACCAAAAAAAAGAAACAAACCTGTTAATGAAAGGGAAGAAAGTAGTTGTTCGCTTACTTCCTTCATAGGGAAAAAAAAAAGAAACAGCATTAGTTAAATTTAACAATTAAATAAGTTTTTTCTTTACTCGTTCATCAGGTAAGACAACAGAAACAAACATAACTTGTGAAAAATCAAAGTATTTGTGTTCTAAATCTTCATCCCCGTTAACAACAGAAACCCAAAA
>JAEEGE010000461.1:0-16596 GCA_036346955.1 Dipus sagitta
GCAAGGGACTGTGATTACAATCGAATAAATGAGTTTTGTTTCACTTGTCGGTTTTTCTTTGGGTTTGTACTTGTTAATACAATGTGTTTCTTCTTCTAAAGTTCTTTACATTGTAGTTGTTGTGTGCGGAGATAACTCTCAAAGGATTACAAGAAACTGTCGAAAGAAGCGAGCATGACGTTTGTTTCGCTTGGCCCTGAAACCTCTTGTTTCTACAAATTAAGGAAAAATGTGTTTCTTCCCCAAATTCTTTAAAGTTGCAGTTTTTACTGTACGGAGAGAACCCAAAAAAAATTTGAAGAGCTCTGTGATTACATGCGATTATGTAAAAATTTGTTTCATTTGGGGTGAACATCTTTTTACCAGCTAAAACCCCAAAATGTTTCTTCTTAAGTTCTTTTCTTTGCAGTTGTAGTACACAGACATAACGCTAATAGGGATCAAAAGAAAAGACTGTGAAAACAAGCGAATAAATGAGTTTGTTTCATTTGCCGTGTACTTTCTTCGCTTGTACTAGTTAACACTTTGTGGGTTTTTTCTAATTTCCTTTCATTGCAGTTTTTGTGTCGGAGATAAATCTAAAAAGGGTTACAAGAAAATCGTTTTATTGAAGCGAGGGATTTGTGTTGGTTTCATTTGGCGTGGACAACTTGTTTCTTTAAACCATTACACAATGGTTTCTTTTTAAGTTGTTTACATGCAGTTGTAATACAAAGACATTTCTCTAATAAGGGATTACAAAACCCCTGTGATACAACGAAATAAATTTAGTTTGTTTTTATTTCCGTGTACTTCTTTGCTTTGTACTAGTTCATACAAAGGTTTTTTTCTAAGTTTTTTTACATTGCAGTTGGTGTGGAGATAACTCTAAAGAGAATTTCAAGAAACTCTGTAATTTAAGCGACATGAGCGTTTGTTTTGCTTGGGGTGAACATCTTTGTTTCTACTATTTTAAAACAAAGTGTTTCTTTTCAAATTTTTACATTGCAGTTTTACGTATGGGAGAACCCTAATAAGCATTTGAAAAAGGCTCTGTGATTACAGCAATTTTATAAATTTGTTTCATTGACGTGAACATCTTTGTACCATTAACACAAGGGGTTTTTTTCGAAGTTCTTACATTGCAGTTGTAATAAAAAGACATAACTCAAATAGGGATTACAAGAGACTGTGATTACAGGCGAATAAATGAGTTATGTTTCATTTGCCGTGTGCTTCTTTGGGTTTGCACTAGTTCAATACAATGTGTTTTCTTTTCCCAAAATTCTTTACATTGGGATTTGGTGTGCGGAGATAAGTGTAATAATGATTACAAAGGAAAAAAATGTAGATTGTAGCGACATGACGTTTTGTTTCGGCTTGGCGGAAAAATCTTTGTTTCTACTAGTTAACACAATGTGTTTCTTCTTAAATTCTTTACATTCCAGTTGTACTATTCGGGAGAACCCTAATAACATGGAAGAGGGTCTGCGATTACAAAGGGGTTTGTAACTTTGTTTCATTTGGGGTGAACTTTTTGCACCAGTTAACACAATGTGTTTCTCTGAAGTTCCTTACATTGTTGTTGTTGTGTGCAAATAACTCCCAATAACGATTACAAGAAACTGTGTAGAATGAAGCGGGGCATGAGCTTTGGTTCCCCCTTGGCGTGAACATCTTGTTTCTAAATAGTTAACACAAAGTGTTTCTTCTCAAATTTTTTACATTGCAGTTTACTGTATGAGAGAACCCCAATAAGCATTGGAAAAAGGCTCTGTGATTACAAGCGATTATGTAAATTTGTTTCATTTGGCATGGACATCTTTGTTTCTCTACCATTAACACAATGTGTTTCCTCTTAAGTTCTTTACATTGTAAATTGTGGGAAAAAAGACAAACGCTAATACGGATTGCAAGAGACTGAAATTTACAATCGAAAAAATGAGTTTGGGGGGTTTTTTTTGGGGGCCCGGGGTTTTTCTTTGCTTGGGACTAGTTAAAACAATGTGTTTCTTCCAAAGTTCTTTACCTTGTAGTTGTTTTGTGCTGAAGATAACTCTAGTAAAATTACAAGAAACTCTTAATTGTAGCGGCATGAGCGTTTGTTTCCTTGGCGTGAACATCTTTCTTTCTACTGGGTTTAAAACAATGTGTTTCTTCTCAAATTCTTTAATTGCGTCCCACTGTACAGAGCGAACCCTAATAAGGATTGGAAGAGGCCTCTGTGATTACAAGCAATTATGTTTAAAATTTTTTTCATTTTGGGGAGAACACCTTGTGCCCCCTAACACAATGGTTGGGGGGGGAAGTTCTTTAGTTGCAGTTGTAGTACAAAGACATAACTCTAATAGGGTTTACCAAAAGGAAAAGGATTTTCAAGCGAATAAATGAGTTTGTTTCATTTGCGTGTACTTCTTGCTTTGTACCCAGTTAACACAAAGAGTTTCTCCTAAAATTCCTTACATTGCAGTTGTTGTGTGTGGAGATAACTCAAAAAGGATTACCAAAAAACAGTAGAATGAAGCGAGCTGTGCCTGGTTTCATTTGGCGTAGACATCTTTGTTTCTACCCCGTTAACACAATGTGTTTTTCTTAAGTTCTTTACATTGCAGTTTTAGTACAACGACATAACGCTAAAACGGATTGCAAGAGACGTGATTACAATCGAATAACTGAGTTTGTTTCACTTTTTCGTGTTTTTCTTTGCTTTGTACTATTAATACAAAAGGTTTCTTCTAAAGTTCTTTACATTTAAATTGTTGTTGGGGCGGGGGATAACTCTCATAAGGAAAAAAAAAGAAACTCTCAGATTGAAGCGAGCATGAGCGTTTGTTTCCCCTTGGCGTGAACATCTTTGTTTCTACTAGTAAGACAATGTGTTTTCTTCTGAAATTCTTTTCATTGCAGTTGTACTGTACGAAGAGAACCCTAATAAGAATTGGAAGAAAGGGTCTGTATTACATGCATTATGTAAATTTGTTTCATTTGCGGAACATCTTTTTAAACCCGCTAACCCAATGTGTTTCTTCTTAAGTTCCCTTAAATTTGCAGTTGTAAATACACAGACATAACGCAAAAAGGGATTACGAGAGACTGTGGGGTTTCAACGAATAATGAGTTTTTTTTCTCATTTGCCGTGTAAATTTTGCTTTGTACTAGTTAACACTTTTTGTTCTTCTAAATTTCCTTACATTGCAGTTGTTGGTGCGAGATAACCCTAATAAAGGGTTACAAGAAAAAACGTTGATTGAAGCGAGTATGTGTGGGTTTTTTTCAAATTTTGGGGTGACATCTTGTTTTAAACCATTAAAACAATTGTTTTCTTCTTAAGTTGTTTACAATTGCAGTGTAATACAAAGACATTACTCCCAATAGGATTTCAATGACTGTGAATTTTCAAGCGAATAAAAGAGTTTGTTTCATTTTCCGTGTACTTCTTTGCTTTTTACTAGTTCATACAAATGTTTTCTTCTAAAGTTCTTTACATTGCAGTTTGTGTGGGGATAACTCTAATGAGGATTACAAGAAACTCTGTAATTGAAGCGAGCATGGCGTTTGTTTCCTTGGGGGAACACTTTGTTTCTACTATTAAGACAATGTTTTTTTCTCTCAAATTCATTCATTGCAGTTGTACTGTACGGAGAGAACCCTAAAAAGTCCTTTGAAGACCTCTGGATTACAAGCGATTATGTAAATTCGTTTCATATTGACGTAATATCTTTGTACCATTAACAAATGTTTCTCTGAAGTTCTTTACATTGCAGTTGTAATAAAAAGACTAACGTAATAGGGATTACAAAGACTGTGATTACAAGCGAATAAATGAGTTTGTTTCATTTGCCTGTGCCTCTTTGCTTTGTACTAGTTCATACAAGTGTTTCTTCCAAAGTTCTTTACATTTCATTGTGGTATGCGGAGATAAGTGTTAATAAGGATTACAAAAACTGTAGATTGTAGCGACATGAGCGTTTGTTTCGCTTGGCGGAACATCTATGTTTCTACTAGTTAACACAGTGGGTTTCTTCTCAAATTCTTTACATTCCCGTTGGGACTGTACGGGGAGAACCCTAAAAAAGGATTTTGGGGAGGCTCTGTGACTACAAAAAGATTTTGTAATTTGTTTCATTTGGCGTGAACATCCCTTTTCACCATTAACACAATGTTTTTCTTCCCGAATTCTTTACTTTGCAGTTGTAGTACCCCAGCATAACTCTAAAAAAAGGATTACAAAGACTGTGATTACAACGAATAAAGAAGTTTTTTTTCATTTTTTGGCCGTGTCCTTCTTTGCTTTGTACTAGGTAAATAAATGTGTTTCTTCTTTAAAATTCTTTTCATTTTAATGTTGTGGCGGAGATAACTCTAATAAGGAAATTAAAGTAACTCTGTAGATTGGGAAACGAGCATGAGGTTTTTTTCGCTTTGGCGGAACAACTTTGTTTCTACTAGTTAGACCAAAGTGTTTCTCTCGAATTCATTACATTGCAAATTTGTACTGTAATGGAGCGAACCCTAATAAGGATTGAAAAGGCTCTGTGATAACAAGAAATTAAAGTAAATTTGTTTTTATTTGGGGGAACATCTTTGTACCTACTAACACAATGTGTTTCTTCTTAAGTTCTTTACTTTGCAGTTGTAGTACACAGACATACCCCTAATAGGGAATACAAAGAGACTGTATTACAAGCGAATAAATGAGTTTGTTTCAATTTGCCGTGTAATTTTTTGCTTTGTACGAGTTAAAACAATTTTTTTCTTCTAAAGTTCCTTTCATTGCAGTTGTTTTTGTACGGGATAACTCAAAAAAGGATAACAAGAAACTCTGTAGATTGAAGCGAGCATGTGCTTGTTTTTATTTGCGTGACATCTTTGGTTCTCCCAGTTAACACAATGTGTTTCTTCTGAAAATTTCTTTACATTGCAGTTGTACTACAAAACATAACGCTAATACGATTACAAGGGGCTGTTATTTTCAAAGGAATTTAAAAGAGTTTGTTTCATTTGCCGTGTTCTTCTTTGCCTTCCCACCCAGTTAATACAATGTGTTTTTCTTCTAAAGTTCTTTACATTGTAGTGGTTGTGGCGGAATAACCTAATAAGGATTACAAAAACTCGTAGATTGAAGCGAGCATGAGCGGTTTGATTCGCTTGATGGAACATCTTTGTTTCTTACTAGCTAAGACAATGTGTTTCTTCTCAAAATCTTTACATTGCAGTTGTACTGTACGGAGCGAACCCTAATAAGGATTGGAAGAGGCTCTCTGATTACAAGCGATTATGTAAATTTGTTTCATTTGGCGTGAACATCCTTTTTACCACTAACACAATTTGTTCTTCTTAAGTTCTTACTTTGCATTTGTAATACACAGACATAACTCAATAGGGATTAGGAGAGACTGTGATTACAAGCAAATAAATGAGTTTGTTTCACTTGCCGTGTACTTCTTTGCTTTGTACTAGTTAACACATTGTGTTTCTTCATAAGTTCTTTAACTTGCAGTTCTTGTTTGCGGACATAACTCTAATAAGGAATAAAAGAAACTCTGTAAAAATTGGAAGCGAGCATGAAACGTTTGTTTCGCTGGCGTGATATCTTGTTTCTACTAGTTTACAGAATGTGATTCTTCTCTAATCTTTACATGCAGTTGTCCTTTTTCCCGGAACCAGAATAAGGATTGGAAGAGCTCTGTGATTACAAACGATTTTGTAAATTTGTTTCATTTGGCGTGAACATCTTTGTACCAGCTAACACAATGTGTTTCTTCTTAATTTTTTTTACTTTGCAGCGTATTTCCCAGACGTAACTCTAACAGGGATTACAAGAGACTGGATTAAAAGCGAATAAATGAGTTTGTTTTTATTTGCTTGTACTTTTTTCTTTTTACTAGTTAAAACAATGTGTTTCTTTTAAATTCCTTACATTGCAGTTTTGTGGCGGAATAACTCTAAAAGGATTCCCAAAAACTCTGTAGATTGAGCGAGCATGTGCGTGTGTTTCATTTGGCTGGACACCTTTGTTTTTGCCATTAACACAATGTGTTTCTTCTAAGTTCTTTAAATTGCAATTGTATTTCACAGACAAATCTCTAATAGGGGTTAGAAGAGACTGTGATTACAAGCTAAAAAATGAGTTCGTTTCATTTGCCGTGTACTCTTTTTCTTTGTGCTACTTAACACAGTGTGTTTCTTCTAAAGTCCCTTTCATTGCAGTTGTTGGGGTACGGAGATAACTCTAATAAGAATTTCAAGGATCTCTGTAGATTTTAGCGAGCATGAGCGTTTTTTTCACTTGTCCCAGAACATCTTTTTTTCCCACTAGTTAACCAATGTGTTTTTCTCAAATTCTTTACATTGCGGGTTGTACTGTACGGGGAGAACTCTAATAAGGATTTGGAAGAGACTCCGTGATCAAAGCCCATATGTAAGTTTGTTTCATTTGGCGTGAACATCTTTGTACCATTAACACAAAGTGTTCTTCTGAAGTTCTTTACATTGCAGTTGAATACAAAGACATAACGCTAATAGTGAAATTTCAAGAACTTGATTACAAGCGAATAGTGATTTTGTTTCAAATTTTTCCGTGTACTTTTTGCTTTGTACTAGTTTAAAACAATGTGTTTTTTTCAAAAATTCCTTACATTGCAGGTGTTATTGCGGAATAACTCTAATAAAGATTACAAGAAAATCTGTAGATTGAAGCGGCGTGTGCTTTTGTTTCATTGGGGTGGACATCTTTGTTTTTCTACCATTAACCCCAAGGGGTTTTTTTCTAATTTTTTTAAATTTCAGTTGTCGTACACAGACATAGTCTAATAGGGGTTACAAAGACTGTGAATTTTCAAGCTAATAAATGATTTCGTTTCATTGCCCCTGTACTTCTCTATTTGTACTAGTTTTTAAAACAATTGTTTCTTCTAAAGTTCCCTACATTGCAGTTGTTCTGTGCGGAGATAACCCTAATAAAAGGGTTACAAGAAACTCTGTTGATTGAAGCGAGCATGTGTGTTTTGTTTTATTTGGCGGTACATCTTTGTTTCTATCACCAGTTAACCCCAATCTTGTCTTCTTAAGTTCTTTTTCATTTCAGTGTAGTACAAAAACATAATTCAAAAAAGGGATAAAAAGAGACTGTGATTACAATCGAATAAATGAGTTTGTTTCATTTGCTGGTACTTCTTTGCTTTTTATTAGTTTTAACACATGTTTTTTTTTTCTAAAGTTCCTTACCATTGCAGTTGGTTGTGTGCGGAGATAACTGTAAGGGTTACAAGAAACTCTGTAGATTGAAGCGAGCATGAGCGTTTGTTTCGCTTGCGTGAACATCTTTGTTTCTACAGTTAACAAAAATGTGCTTCTTTCTCAAATTTTTTTACATTGGCATTATACTGTCCTGAGAAACCCTAATAAGGATTTGGGGAAAAGGCTCTGGATTACAAGGGATTAGTAAATTTTGTTCATTTTGGCGTGAACATCTTTTTACCCGCTAACACAATGTGTTTCTTCTTAAGTTCTTTACTTTGCATTGTAGTACACAGACATAAAAATCAAATAGGGATTTCAAGAGACCTGTGATTACAAGCGAAAAAAAGAGTTTTTTTTCATTTCCGTGTACTTCCTTTGCTTTCTACTTGTTAACACAATGTGGGTTTCTTCTAAATTCCTTACATTGCATTGTTAAAAAGGGGAGATAACTCTAATAAAGGATTACAAAAACTCTGTAGATTGAAGCGAGCAATGTGCTTTTGTTTCATTGGGTGTGGACATCTTTGTTTCTACCAGTTAACACAATGTGTTTCTTCTTTAAATTCTTTAAAATTTTAGTTGGGAGTACACAGACATATTCCCAATAGGGATTACAAGAGACCCGGATTAAAAAGCGAATAAATGAGTTTGGGTTTCAAATTTTCCGTGTACTTCATTGCTTTGTACAGTTAACACCAAAGTTTTTCCTCTAAAGTTCCTTACATTGCAGTTGTTATTGCGGAGATAACTCTAATAAGGATTACAAAAACTCTGTAGATTGAAAACGACATTGTGCGTTTGTTTCATTTGGCGTGGAAAATCTTTTTTTTCTCCCAGTTTTAAAACAATGTTGTTTCTTCGTAAGTTCTTTACATTGCAGTGTAGTACAAAAAAACTCTAATAGATTGCAAGAGACTGATTACAAGCGAATAAATGAGTTTGTTTCTTTTTCCGTGTAGGGTTTTTTGCTTTGTACTAGATAACACAATGTGTTTTCCCTAAAGTTCCTTACATTGCAGTTGTTGTGTGCCGAGATAACTCTAATAAGGATTACAAGAAACTCTATAGATTGTAGGAAACATTAGCGTTTGTTTCACTTGTCGTCAACATCTTTGTTTCTACTGGTTAACAAAAATGTGTTTCTACCAAATTCTTTATATTTCAGTGTACGTACGGGAAACTCTAATAAAGATTGGAAAACTCTGAGATTAAACCCGCGATTAAATAAGGTGTTTTAATTGGAGTGAACAAACTTGTACCAGTTTAACACAAAGTGTTTTTTCTGAAGTTCTTTACATAGCAGTTGTTGTGTGGGGAAATAATCTGATTAGAAATTACAAGAATCCTGCAGATTGGAGCGAGCATGAGCGTTTGTTTCACTTGGCGAGAACATCTTTGTTTCTACAGTTTTGACAATGGGTTTCTTCTCAAATGCTTTACATTGCAGTTGTACTGTACGGGGAGAACCTTAATAAGGATTGGAAGAAAACTCTGTGATTACAAGCGATTAGGGGAAATTTGTTTTCATTTTGGGGTGAACAGTTTGTACCCCGTTAACACAATGGGGTTTCTTCTGAAGTTCTTTTCATTGCCGTTGTAAATACACAGACATAACTCCCAATAGGGATTACAAAGACTAGGGTTACAAGCGAAAAATTAAGTTTGCTTCATTTTCCGTGTACTTCTTTGCCTGTACTAGTTAACACAATGTGTTAAATTTAAAGTTTTCCCTTACATTGCCCGTTGTTTGTGCAGATAACTCTAATAAGGATTACAAGAAACTCTGTAGATTGAAGCAGCATGTGCGTTTGTTTCATTGGGTGGACATCTTTTTTTCTACCAGTTAACCCCAATTGTTTTCTTCTTTAAAAACTTTAAAATTTCAGGGTTTTAGTACACAGACATATCCCCCCTAATAGGGAATTCAAGAGACTGGATTACAAGCTAATAAATGAGTTTGTTTCATTGCCGTGTACTTCTTTGTTTTTTTCCTAGTTAACACAAATTGTTTCTTCTAAAATTCTTTACATTGCATTTTTTTGTGGCGGAGATAACTCAATGAGAATTACAAAATCTCTGTAATTGTAGCGAGCATGACGATTGTTTTTACCTGTCGAGAACATCCTTGTTTCTACTAGTTAACACAAAGTTTTTCTCAAATTCTTTACATTGCGGGTTTTACTGTAAAGGAGAAAATCTAAAAAGGATTGGAAGAGTTTCTGTGATTACAAGCGTTTATGGAAGTTTGTTTCATTTTGGGGTGAACATCTTTGTATCAGTAACACAAATTTTTTTCTTCTGAAGTTCTTTACATTGCATTTGTAAAACAAACCCCATAAGCTAATAGGGTTACAAGAGACTGTGATTACAAGCGAATGATTGAGTTGTTTCATTCGCCGGTGCTTCTTTCTTTTTACTAGTTAACACAATGTGTTTTTCTTAAAGTTCCTTAAAATTGCAGGTGTATGTGCGGAGATAACTGGGAAATAAAAATGACAAGAAATCTGTAAAATTTAAGCGAGCAACTGCTTTTTTTCATTTGGCGGACATTTGTTTTTTACCAAATTAACACCAAAGTGTTTCTTCTTTAAATTCTTTAAAATTGCCCGTTGTCGTACAAAGACATAAACTCTAATAGGGATTACAAGAGACTGTGATTACAAACAATGAATGAGTTTGTTCATTTGCCATGTACTTTTTTGCTTTGTACTAGTTAACACAATGTGGTTTCTTCTCTTTAAAAATTTACATTGGGAGTTGTTCAGTACGGAGGAAACCCTAATAAGGTTGGAAGAGGAAACTGTGATTCAAGGATTATGTAAATTTGTTTCATTTGGCGTGAACATCTTTGTACCAGTTCACAAAGTGTTTCTTCTTAAGTTCTTGACTTGCAGTTTGTAGTACATAGACATAACTCTAATAGGTTACAAGAGACTGTGATTCCAAGCGAATAAATGAGTTTATTTCATTTGCCCCTGTCTTCTTGCTTTGTAGTAAATAACACAATGTGTTTTCTCCTAAAATTCCTTACATTTCAGTTGTTGTGTGCCGAGATAACTCTAATAAGCATTACAAAAAAAAATCTGTAGATTTTAAGCAGCATGTGCGTTTGTTCATTTGGCGTGGACATCTTTATTTCTAAACCCTTAGCACAATCTGTTTCCCTTTTTAAATTCTTTACATATGCAGTTGGAGTACAAAGACAAAACTCTAATAGGGATTCCCAAAGACTGGGTTACAAGCGAATAAATGAGTTTTTTCATTTAGGGCCGGGGGAGTTTCTTTGGCCCTTTGTACTATTAAACACAATGTTTTTCTCCTAAAGTTCCTTACATTGCAGTTGTTGTGTCCGAGATAACTCTAATAAGGATTACAAGAAACTCGTTGATTGAAGCGAGCATGGGGATTTTTTTTCATTTGGCGTGGGTATCTTTGTTTCAAACCCGTTAACACAAGTGTTTCCCTTTTTAGTTCTTTACATTGCAGTTGTAATAAAAGACATAACTCTAATAGGATTACAAGAACTGTGATTACAAAGCGAATAAATGAGTTTGTTTCATTTGCCCTGTTTCTTCTTTTTATTGGGACTAAATTCATACAAAGTGTTTCTTTCTAAAGTTTTTTTACAAACCCGCAGTTGGGTTTTTTGTGCGGAGATAACTCTAATAAGGATTAGAAGAAACTCTGTTGATTGAAGTGAGCGTGTATGTTTGTTTCATTTTGGGGTGGACTCTTTGTTTCTACAAGTTAACACCCAAACTGTTTCTTTTTAAGTTCTTTACATTGCAGTTTTTAGTGGGAAAGACAAACTCTAATAGGATTACAAGAGACTGTGATTACAAGCAAAGAATGAGTTTGTTTCATTTGCCGTGTACTTCCTGCATTCTACTAGTTAACAAAAAATGTGTTCCCTTTTAAAGTTTCTTATATTGCATTTGTTGGGTGCGGGGATAACTCCCAATAAGGATTAACAAGAAACTCTGTAGATTGAACGGCATGAAGCGTTTGTTTCCCTGGCGTTAACATCTTTGTATTTACTATTTTAAAACAATGTGTTTCTTCTCAAATTCTTTACATTGCAGTTGTACTGTACGGAGAGAACCTAATAAGGAATTGAAGAGGCTTCTGTCATTACAAGGGATTATGTAAATTTGTTTTATTGGGCGTGAACATCTTGTAAACCCGTTAACACAATGTGTTTTCTTCTTAAGTTCTTACTTTGCAGTTTGTACTACACAGACATAACTCTAATAGGGGTTACAAAAGGGCTGTGATTACAAGCTCATAAATGAGTTTGTTTCATTTGCCGTGTTTTTTTCTTTGCTTTGTACAAAATAACACAATGTTTTCTCCTAAAGTTCCTTACATTGCAGTTGTTGTGTGCCAGAATAACTCTAATAAGGGTTACAAGAAAATCTGTAGATTTGAAGCGAGCAAGTGCGTTTTGTTTTATTTGGGGTGGACAAATTTGTTTCTACCAGTAACCCCAATCTGTTTCTTTTTAAGTTTTTTACATTGCAGTTTTTAAACAAGACAAAACCTAATAGGGATTAGAAGAGACTGTGATTACAACGAATAAATGATTTTTTTCATTTGCCGTGTACTTCCCTTTTTTTTGTACTAGTTTCATACGATGTGTTTCTTCTAAAGTTCTTTACACTGATGGTTATGTGCGGAGATAACTCTAAAAGGATTACAAGAAACTCTTTTGGAAATTTAAGCGACAGTGTGTTTTGTTCCCATTTCGCGTGGACATCTTTGTTTCTACCAGTTAACACAAAGTGTTTCTTCTTAAGTTCTTTACATTGCAGTTGTCTACAAAGACATAACTCTAATAAGGATTCCCAAAAGACTGTGATTACCCAAACCCAATAATGGTTTGTTTCATTTGCCCTGTACTTCTTTGGGTTTGGGCTAGTTAACACAATGTGTTTCTTCTCTAATTCTTTACATTGCATTGTACTGTACGAGAGAACCCTGATAAGGATTGGAAGAGGATCTGTGATTTTCAAGGGATTTTGTAAATTTGTTCATTGGCGTGAACATCTTTTTACCAGTTTCCCCAATGTTTTTCTTCTTAAGTTCCTTTGACTTTGCAGTTTTAGTACACAGAAAATCTCTAATAGGGGTTACAAGAGACTGTGATTACAAACGAATAAATGAGTTTGTTTCATTTCCGTGTACTTTTTTGCTTTGTAAATAGATAACACAATGTGTTTTTTTCAAAGTTCCTTACATTGCAGTTTTGTGTGCGAGATAACTCTAATAAGGATTACAAAAACTCTGCAGATTGAAGCGAGCATGTTCGTTTTGTTTCATTTGGCCTGGGCAAACTTTGTTTTTTTTACCAGTTAACACAATCTGTTTTCTTCGTAAGTTCTTTAAAATTGCAGTTGGTACAAAGACAAACCAATAGGGATTACAAGAGACTGATTACAAGCGAATAAAGGTTTGTTTCTTTGCCCGGGGGGGACTTCTTTCGTGTACTAGATAACACAATGTTTTATCCCCAACGTTTCCTTTCATTGCGTTGTTGTGTGCCAAGAAAAAACTCTAATAAGAAAAACAAGAAAAACCCTTTGATTAGTAAGCGAGCATGAGCGTTTGTTTCCTTGTCGCAACATCTTTGTCACAAGTTAAAAACCAAAGTTTTCTTTCTTTTCCCAAAATTTATTTTATTGCAGTTGTTTCTGTAAAGGGGACAACTCTAATTTTAAAAAAAAAAAAAAAAAAGGGGGGGGGGGGGGGAAATGGAAGAGAAATCGAGGTACAAGTATTAAGTAAGTTTGTTTAATTTGGGGTGAACATCTTGTACCAGTTAACACAATGTGTTTTTCTTCTTTACATTGCAGTTGTATACACAGACATATCTCTAATAGGGATTCCCAAAAGACTGTGATTTCAAGCGAAAAATATTTGTGTCATTTGCCCGTGTACATTCTTTGCTTTGTACTATTAAAACAATTGTTTTCTTTTTAAAAGTTCCTCTTACATTACAGTTGTTGTGTGCGGAGAAAACTCTAATAAGAATTACAAAAACCTCTGCGATTGTAGCGAGCATGAGCGTTTGTTTCGCTTGGCGTGAAACATCTTTGTTTCTACTAGGGTTTGACAATGTGTTTCTTCTCAAATTCTTTACATTGCAGTTGTACTTTTACGGAAAAGAACCCCAATAAGGATTTGGGAAAAGACTCTGTATTAAAAGCGGTTACGTAAACTTTTTCATTTGGGGTGAACATCTTTGTTCAGTTAACACAATGTTTTTCTTCTGAAGTTCTTTTACATTGCCGTTGGAGTACGAAGACATACCCTAATAGGGATTACAAGAGACGTGATTAAAAACCAATAAAGAGTTTGTTCATTTGCCGTTCCTTTTTTGCCTTTTTACTAGTTAACACATGTGTTTCTTTTAAAGGTCACTTGCAGTTGTTTGTGCGAGATTTAAATGTAAAAAGGGATTACAAGAAACACAGGTTGATTGAAGCGAGCTGTCTTTTGTTTTATTTTGGGATGACATCTTTGTTTCTAAACCAGTTAACACAATGTGTTTCTTCTTAATTCTTTACATTGCAGTGTAATACAAAGACCCTAACTGTAATAAAGGATTAACAAGAACTGTGATTTCAAGCAATAAATGAGTTTTTTTCATTTTGCCGCGTACTTCTTTTCTTGACAGTTAACACAATGGGGTTTTTTTTCTACAGTTCCTTACATTGCAGTTGTTGTCTGCGGAGATAACCTAATAAGGATTACAAAAAACTCTGTAATTGAAGCTAGCCTGTGCGTTTGTTTCATTTGGCGGGACACGTTGTTTTTCTACCATTTAACACAATCTGAGTCTTCTTAAATTCTTTAAATTGCAGTTCAAATTAAAAACACATAACTCTAATAGGGGTTACAAGAGACCCGGATTACAAGCGAAAGAATGATTTTGTTTCCATTGCCGTGTAAATTCTTTGCTATGTACAAGTTAACACAATGTGTTTCTTCTCTAGTTCCTTACATTGCAGTTGTTGTGTGCCAGATACTCTAAAAGGAATTTTCAAGAAATTCGGTCGATTGAAGCGACCAGAACGTTTGTTTCCTGGTGAACTTCTTTGTTTTTTACTAAATTAACACAATTGTTTTCTTCTCAAATTCTCACATTGCCCTTGTACTGTAGGGGAGTGAAACCCTTTAAAAAGGATTGGAAATCCTTTTGATTACAAGCGATTATGTAAATTTGTTTCTTTTTGGCGTGAACATCTTTTTAACCAGCTAACACAATGTGTTTTTTCTTAATTTTTTTACTTTGCATTGTAGTACACAGACATAACCCCCCAATAGGATTACAAGAGACGTGATTACAAGCGAATAAAAAATTTGTTTCATTGCCCTTACTTCTTTTCTTTGTACAAGTTAACACAATGTGTTTCTTCTAAAGTTCCTTACATTGCAGTTGTTGTGTGCGGAATAACTCTAATAAGGATTACAAGAAACTCGTAGATTGAAGTGAGCAAAGTGCGTTTGTTTCATTTGGTGTGAACATCTTTTTTTCTACCAGTTAACACAATTGGTTTCCCTAAAGTTCCTTAAATTTGCAGTTGTTGCCCTGCGGAGATAATCTAATAAGAAATTACCAGAATCTCTGTAGATTGCAGCGAGCATGAGCGTTTGTTCCCCTTGTCGAGAACATCAAATTTTTATCTACTAGTTTAACACAATGTGTTTCTTCCCAAAGTCCCTTACCTTGCAGTTGTTGTCTGCGGAGATAACCTAATAAAGGGAAATTTCAAGAAACTCTTTGATTGGACCCAGCATGGCGCTTGTTCATTTGGCATGGACATCTTTGTTTCTACCAGTTTAACACAATGTGTTTCTCCTTAATTCTTACATTGGGGAGTTGTATACAAAGACATAACTCAATAGGGGTTACAAGAGACTGTGATTACAAGCGAATAAATGAGTTTTTTCATTTGCCGTTACTTTCTTGCTTTGTACTAGAACACAATGTGTTTTTCTCCCCAAGTTCCTTAAAATTGCAGTTGTTGTGGGGCCGAGATAACTCTAATAAGGATTACAAAAACTCTGTAGATTGAAGCGAGCATGTCGTTTGGGTTTTATTTGGCGTGGACATCTTTGTTTCCTACCAGTTAACACAATCTGTTTCTTCTTAAGTTCTTTACATTGCAGTTTTTAGTACAAAGACATAACTCTAAAAGGAAAACAAAAGACTGATTACAAGCGAATAAATGATTGTTTCATTTTCTGTGTACTTCTTGCTTTTTACTAGATAACACAATGGTTTATCCTAACGTTCCTTACATTGCAGTTGTTGTGTGCCAAGATAACTCAATAAGGATTACAAAAACTCGTAGATTGTAGGCCAGCATTAGCGTTTGTTTCACTTTTTTCGTCAACAACTGTTTCTAAAAAGTTAAACACAAAGTGTTTCTTCTCAAATTCATTAATTGCAGTTGTACTGTAACGGGGGCAACTCAATAAAGATTGGGAAAAGACTCGAGTTTACAAGTGATTAAGTAGTTTTTTAAAATTTTGGGGGAACATCTTTGTACCATTAAAACAATGGTTTCTTTTTTTACATGCAGTTTGTAGTACACAGACATATCTCTAATAGGGATTACAAAGACTGTGATTACAAGCGAATAAATGAGTTTGTGGGCATTTCCTGTGTACTTCTTTGCTTTGTACTAGTTAACACAATGTGTTTTCTCTAAGTTCCTTACATTGCGTTTTTGTGTGCGGAGGGGAACTCTAATAAGAATTACAAAATCTCTGCAGAAATTTTAGCGAGCATGACGTTTTGTTTTTCGCTTGGCGTGAACATCTTTGTTTCTACTAGTTTTGACAATGTTTCTTCCAAATTCTTTACATTGCAGTTGTACTGTACGGAGAGAACCCTAATAAGGGTTTTTAAGAGACTCTGTGATTACAAGCGGTTAAAGTAAACCCCTTTGGGGGCATTTTTGGGGAACACCTTTTTATCAGTTAACACATTGTGTTTCTTCTGAAGTTTTTTACAAATTTCCGTTGGTTCGAAAAACATACGCTAATAGGGGTTACAAGAGACTGTGATTGCAAACCAATAAATTAAATTGTTTCATTTGCCGTGTCCTTCTTGCTTTTTTACTAGTTAACAAAATTGTGTTTCTTCTAGTTCCTTACATTGCAGTTTTTTGTGTTTCGGAGATAACTCTAATAAGGATTACAAGAAACACTGTTGAATGAAACGAGCATGTGCTTTTTTTTTCATTTGGCGTGGACATCTTTTTGTTTCTACCAGTAAAAAACAATGTTTTTTCTTCTTAATACTTTACAAAAACAGTTGTAATACAAAGACATAACTCTAATAGGGATTTTCAAGATACTGTTATT
>JAEEGE010000358.1:0-105000 GCA_036346955.1 Dipus sagitta
GATGGCCTGGGGCGCCTTTGGGGAGGCTGACCCTCTTGTGACATAGAGGCCCGGGGAAAATGGCAGCGGTGGGCTACGGCTTTGCGGGGGTTTCCCCCCGGGCACCCGCCCCAACGAACTGAAGCCTTTGCATGCCCCTTCGCCTCCCCCATCCCGCTCCTGCTCCTCGGGCATAGTCCCCGCCGGGACCCCACCATCGCCACGTCGTGCCTCCCCTTTCTGGAAGAGGGCAGCCCGCCAGTTGTCTCAGAGCCCGTATTGGGGGGGCCCTCAAGGAAGGAAGTTTCAAAAGGAAAACCGGGCCTGATCGCCCCTTTGCCTAAGGCTCTGCCAGCCCCAAAGACGTGCATCGAAAAAATTTGGGAGGTGGGAAGTAAGCGAGGGGCCCCGCGGCGTCCCTTTCCCCCACCCCAGGGGCGGTCCTTGGGCGGCTGTGTGTTCTGCCAGGCTCCAAGCCCCCCAAAAGGGCCATTTTATGCTCTTGGCCCTTTTTTATCCCGGGGCCCCAAGCCGCACCGCGCCACACACCGCACCGCAGCCGCTCCACTGAGCACACCTCATTGCCGTCCACTCTCCCCTTCCCTCTGGCGGGAAACAGACAGCTAAAGGGTGTGAGTTCGGAACACACCGGGGTGAGCGTGCTGGGGGCTTAACACGCACAGGATTTCGGGGTTTTTCTGGCTTCCTGGTCCGCCGGGGGGCCAGTAGTTTTCCAGGTCCTTCCCCTTTGCGGGCCCCCCCAAGGATGTCAGGCCTCCCGCCCCTGAGACCTCCTGCTTGGGCGGGGATGGCGCACCCCAAGCCCCATTTTTGCGGGAGGCAGTGGGGGCTGGGGGGAGCGGGGCTGTGGGTTTGGGGGTGAGTGTGAGGAAATCGGGGGGAGCTGCAGAGCATGTCCAGGGGGGCCTGAAATTCCTCCTCATCCAGGGGGGGGTTTGGTGGCGTTGCGGGCCTCTCCTCCTGCAGTGCCTCTGGAGCCTAAAGGGTCGCCCTGCCCTGCCTGGAAGTCAGCCCCAGACAGGAACGCATCTAGAAGGCCCCCGAGCCCGGGGGTCTGCCTTGGTTTTGCTCGGAGGCACTCCAGCGGGGCCAACCCAGGCGGCCCCCACGTATCAGTGGGGCGTGCGGCTGGCCCAGGAGCCTGGCTGTGACTTCTGGGGCCAGCCCAGGACGCTTCTCCTGCAGCCCGGGCCAAGATGCGACCGGGGGTCCCTGTGGGACCCTTGCTTCAGAAGGCAGGGCCCGGGGTCCACCCCAAGCCCCGGGGGGTCGCCCTCGCGGCTGTGAGTGCTCAGCGGGGTGCGGAAAGAGGCGCACGGGAAGGTGGCAGGCACAGCCGCCGGGCTGGCTTGCTCACTGCCCACTGAAAGGCTGGGCTTTTCCCTTTGGCATGGGCCCCAGAGCGGTGCCTGGGGCCCTGGAGGGCTCCATCCCTGGCGGGGCCCGACGAGGCCGCGGCACTTTTTGAAGATCCGCGGAGAATCGGGAAGCCGAGCTGGAGGCGGAGCTGGAGACAACCAACCGCTGCTGGCGCCACCGCCCGCTGTGGCGGATGCTCAGGCAGCCCCCAAGAGAGGGCGGGGGGTAAAGGGCGGCATCCTCTTTTTCGGGGGTTTCCCCGGGCCCGGGTGGCGAGCTCGTCGGTTTCTGAACCACACCTGGATCCTGTCCTCGGGGAGCCCTGTTTTTGGGGGCCCAAAGTTTTTCCCCGGGCGGAAAATCCCAAAGGGAAAACGTTTTTCCTCTGAAAGGCCCCCCATCAGAACCCCAGCTTGACCCGGGATCTAGGGCGGGTGCGCGGGCCTTCCCCCTCCCGACAGGAACCTCGAGGGGCCCGGGGCGCAGGCCCCCCCCCTGGGGGGGGCGGGGCTTTTGGGGGAAACAGTGGCCTGGGGAAAAAGGGCAGGTTTCCGCCTCTTCTGCGGGCCCTTCTTGGTTCTGAAACCAGGTGTGTATGCCCAGGCTCTGGGACTCCAAGTTCTCCGGCCAGTCCCCCTTTTCCCCCTCGGTGATGCCTGGGTAAGGATTCAGGCGGGAAAAATTGGGCCCGGAGGGGCCCGCCCCTGTTTGGAAGCCACGCCACCCTCTGGCGTCGGGGTTTTCCCTGGACCTGCTTCGGCCACCATAGCGGAAAAAAACCCAAACCCTGACTGCATGCACAAGTGGAGGGCCACAAGGGAGCTGGGCAGCCAACGTGCACAGGACACGAGGGAAAACCCCTTTCCCTTTTCCCGCTCGGGCGAGCCAGGTCCCCCAAAAACCCCAGTCCCCACCCAGCGCCACGGGCCCCCCTGGGATTGTGGACACCCAGCGTCTCCCCGGGCCCCCGGACCCCCCCCTAAGCCAAACCCGGTGCTTTCTCAAGGCAGCTGCCTGCCCCTTTTTCCCCCGGCTCCCCAAAACCCCAAACTGGCCTGAAGCACTCCTGCTCTCAGGGAGATTCCTGATTTCTTTCTAAGGACCCTCTTTTTAACTGTGCCCCCTTTTTTTCTCCCCCACGGGGCCCCACGTGGGGCACCTTCCGAGGGGTTTTTCTGGGGGGCTCTATACCCCGAGTCCTCGGCTTTCCCTAAGGAGTTGCAAGGGGCAGGAAAGAAACCCACGTTTCCCTCCCGAGCTATGCGGGCCTGGGCGCGGCCCAAATGCCGCCCCTCCTTGTCTAGGGCTTTGGGACCCTGCAGAGGGCCCTGCACCCTTTTTCCCTTTCCCCCAGCTGGACCTCCGTGGGGAAAGAGAGGGGAGAGAATGAGAGGGGCCCCCGGAAGCAGGAGCGGGGGCAGGAACAGGAAAACTTTAGTGGGGGTAGGCGGGGGTTCTGCTCTAGTGCCTCAGGGCCCCCTTTCCCCCGACCCACTGACTCCCGAGCTCAAGGAGAAAAAGGGCTCCACGCCCCCCCCGATCAAAGTCCCCACACCCGTCCAGCTGAGCCAGTACTGCACGGAGGAAGGGGAGAGGAAATTTGGGGTATTCTCCACCGCCCCCCGGTGGAAGGGTCGCCATGCGTGTGCTGGAGGCGGGCGAGGCTCGGGGGGCCCCGTGTGCGGGGCCCGTGGGCAATGCAGGGGAGCGTGGGGCGAGGTCCGCTCCACACTTGCTTTGTTCACTCGCAGAGCGCGAACCACGGTTTGGCGCCTGCAACTCATCCTTCAGAATTTCCCTTTAACACAGGGGGCCTGGGAAGTGCAGTCGCCTGTGGATGGGGGCCCGGGGCGCCTTTGGGGAGGCTGCCCTCTTGTGACTAGAGGCCCTGGGAAAAGGCAGCGGTGGGCTTTCTGCTTTGCAGGGGTGTCCCCGGCACCCGCCCCAACGAACTGAAGCCATTTGCATGTCCTTCGCCTAGGGATCCCGCTCCTGCTCGTCAGGGATAGTCCCCCCCCGCCGGGAAACCCCCCCATCGCCACGGGCGTGCCTCTCCTTCTGGGAAAAGGGCAGCCCGCCAGTTGTCTCAGAGCCCGTATTGGGGGGGCCTCAAGGAAGGAAGTTTTAGAGGGCCGGCAAAGACGCCCCTTTGCCTAAGCTCTGCCAGTCCCAAATGACAGTGCAAAATCGATGGAATTGAGGTGGGAAGTAAGCAGTGGCCCGGGGCGGCTTCCCCAGCCAGCGGCGGCCCCTTGGGCGGCTGTTGTTCTGCCAGGGCCCCAAGCCCACCAAAGTCCATTTATGCTCTTGGGCCCTGTTATCCCGGGGCCCCAAGCCGCACCGGCCACACCGCACCGCAGCCGCCCACTGAGCACACCCATTGCCGCCACCTCCCCCTTACCTGGCTCCCGACACAAAAGGGTGTGAGTTCGGAAAACACCAGGGAAGCGTGCTGGGGGGTTTTTAACACTGCCCAGGAGTCAAGGTCTGGCTTCCTGGTCCGCCGGTGCCGTACTTCCAGGTCCTTCCCCTTTGGGGTCCCCAAGATGTCAGCCTCCCGTCTAGAACCTCCTCGGGCGGGAGGCGCAAAACAGCCCACTTTGCGGGAGGCAGCCCGGGGCTGGAGGACTGGGGTGGGCTTCCCTGAGGTGAGGCATCGGGGGAGCTGCAGAGCATGTCCAGGAGGGCAAAAAATTTCCCTCCCATCCAGGGGCGGAGGTGGGGGTGGGGCGGGCCCTCCCCGCAGTGCCTCTGAGCCTGAAGGTCGACTGCCTCTGCCTGGAGGCAGCCCCAGACAGGAACGCATCTAGAAGGCCGACGAGTCCGGGTTTCCCCTTTGGCTTGCTCGGGAGCACTCCAGAGGGCCAATCCCAGGCGGCCCCACGTAGTCAGGGGGGGGCGTGCGGCTGGCCCAGGAGCCTGGCGTGACTTCGCGGCCAGCCCAGGGACGCTTCCCTGCGGGCCCCGGGGCCAAATGCACCGGGCCCCTGAGTGACCCCTTGCTTCAGAAGGGCAGGGGCCCCGGTCCAGCCAGAGCCCCGAGGCCCCGCCCTGCCCTGTCTGTGAGTGCTCAGCGGGGTGCGGCAGAGGCGCACAGAGGTGGCAGGCACAGCCGGGGGCTGGCTTGCTCACTGCCCCCAACTGAGGGGGCTCTTCCATGGCGGGCCCAAGCGGTGCCTGTGCCATGGAGGGCTCCTCCCATGGCGTGGCGACGAGGCCGCGGGCAACTTTTTGAAGATCCGCGGAGAACGGGAAGCCAGCTGGAGGCGGAGCTGGAGACACCGCTGCCTACGCCTCCGCCTGCTGTGGGCGGTGCCTCAACGCAAAGGCGAGAGGCGGCGGGTGAAGCGGCATCCTCACTTTCGGCGGTTCCCGCCCCGGGTGGGCCCGAGCTCGACGGTTCTGAAAAACCCCAACCTGGATCCTGTCCTCGGGGGGCCCTGTCTTTTCGGGCCAGTTCTTTCCCGTGCGGCAATGCCAGGAATCGATTCCTCTGAAGTGCTCCATCAGAATCCAGCTTGAGCCGATCTACGCTGGGTGCGCTGCCTTCTCGCACCTCGACAGGAACCCACGAGGGTCTCCGTGGCGCAGGCCACCCCCTGGGGCGGGCGGGGCTCTTGGGCACGTGGCTCTCGGGCAAAGGGCAGGCTCTGCTCTTCTGCAGGCTTCTTTGGTTCTGAAACCAGGTGTGGATGCGAGGCTCTGGGGGCTCCAAGTTCTCCGGCCAGTCTTTCCCTCTCGGTGGATGCCTGGTTAGGATTCCAGGCGGCAAGTTGCCAGAGGGCCTGCCTCTGATTGTGGAAGCCACGCCACCCCTGGCGTCGGGGTTCCGTGGACCTCTTCGGCATCCATAGCGGAAAACCAAGCCTGACGAGCGATGCACAGAGTGGAGGCCACAAGGAGCTGGCAGCTCAAGCGTGCACAGGACACGAGGGAAGCCCTTCCTTCACTGCTTCGGTCGAGCCAGGTCTGAATCCCAGTCCCCTCCCACGCCACGGCCTTCCTGGATTGTGGACACCCATGCGTCTCCCCGCCCAGGACCCAGCCCTCACATAGACCAAACCCATGGTGCTTGCTCCAAGGCACTGCCTGCCCTTCCCCAGGCTCCCAACACCCCACACTGGCCTGACACTCCTGCCTCTCAGGGAGATTCTTGATTCTAAGGACTCCTCTCTTAACTGGTGGCCCTTTGTACTCCACAAGGGCACTCACGTGGGCACTTCCGAGGGCTTTGCTGGGCGCTCTATAACCCCGAGTCCTCGGCTTTCCTAAGAGTTGCAAGGGGGCTGGAAAGAAACCCACGTTCCCTCCAGAGCTATGCGGGTACTGGGCGATGGCAAGTGCCCCTCCTCCTGGCAAGGTCCTTTGGACCCTGCAGAGGGCCCTGCAGCCCGTTACTTCCCCGAGCTGGACCTCCCGTGGGGGAAGAGGGGGGAGAGAATGAAGGGCCCCTGGAAGCAGAGCGGGGGCAGGAGCAGGACACTTCAGTGGGGGTAGGCGGGGCGTTCTGCTCTAGTGCCCTCAGCCCCTCCCGCTGACGACTGACTCTCCAGAGCTCAAGGAGAAAGAGAGAGCGCCTCCACGTCCCCTCCCGCCCCGATCAAAGTCACCCAGCCGTCCAGGCTGAGCCAGTACAGTGCACGTAGAAGGGGAGAGGATCGGGTATAACTCCACCCCACTGAGGTGACGGGTCCGCCATGCGTGTGCTGGAGGCGGGCGAGGCTCGGGAGGCACGTGTGCGACCCGTGGGCAATGTCAGAGAGCGTGGGCGATGGTACCGACTCCACCTTTGCTAATTGTTCACTCGCAGAGCGCGAACCACGGTTTGGCGCCTGCCACACATCCATTCAGAATTCCTTGAACACAGGCGGCCTGGGAAGTGCCGTCGCCTGTGGATGGCCTGGGGCGCCTCTTTGGGGAGCTGAACCCTCTTGTGACATAGAGGCCCTGGGAAAGCAGCGGTGGGCCTACTGCTTTGCAGGGGTGTCCCCGGGACCCGCCCAACGAACGGAAGGCCATTTGCTATGTCCTTCGCCTAGCATTCCCGCTCCTGCTCGCAGGCATAGCCCCCGCGCCGGACCCCACCATCGCCACCGTGCCTCTCCTTCTGAAGATGGGCAGCCCCCAGTTGTCTCAGAGCCCGATCTTGGGAGGCCTCAAGGAAGGAAGTTTCAGGAGACCGCATGACTCGCCCCTTTGCCTAAGGCCTCTGCCAGTCCCAAATGACAGGCATCGATGGTATTGAGGTGGGAAGTAAGCGAGTGGCCTGCGGCGTGCTTTCCCCAGCCAGCGGCGGTCCTTGGCGGCTGTGTTTCTGCCAGGCGCCAAGCCCACCAAAGTCCACTTAGGCTCTTGGGCCCTGTTATCCCGGGGCCCAAGCCGCACCGCGCCACACCGCACCCGATCCGCGTCCACTGAGCACTCGCTCAATGCCGTCCACTCTCCCCCCCCCCCCCCCCCCAACCCCACCATACTCTGGCTGACAGACAGCTTAAAGTGTGAGTTCGGACACACCAGGGTTGAGCGGCTGGGGGTCTTACCACGCACAGAGTCGAAGGTTCGGGCTTCCTGGTCCCGCCGGTGCCAGTAGTTTCCCCAGGTCCTTCCCCTTTGCGGGTCCCCAAGAAGTCAGGCCTCCCTTCTGAGACCCCTTCTGGGCGGGGATGGCGCCTAACAAGTCCCTTTGACGGGAGGCAGTCGGGACTGGAGGGAGCTGGCTGTGGCTTGCTGAGTGTGAGGCATCAGGGGGAGGGTGCAGAGCATGTCCATATGGCCTGAAATTCCTCCTCAATCCAGGCGGAGTGGCGTTTGCGGGCCTCTCCTCCTGCAGTGCCTCTGGAGCCTGAAGGTCGACTGCCTCTGCCTGGAAGTCAGCCCCCACAGGAACCATCTATAAGGCCTACGAGTCCGTGGTCTGCTAACTTGGCTTGCTCTGGAGGCACTCCAGCAGGCCAATCCCCGGCGGCCCCCACGTAGTTCAGTGGGGGGCCGGCGGCTGCCCAGGAGCCTGCCTGTGACTTCTGCGCCAGCCCAGGGACCGTTCTTCTCCTGCAGGCCCGGGCCCCAAAATGCGACCAGGGGTCCCTGTGTGGACCCTTGCTTCAGAAGGGCAGGGTCCCCGGGCCAGCCAGAGAGCCCCGGAGGCTCGCCCCTCGCTGGCTGTGAGTGCTCAGGCGGGGTGCGTCAGAGGCGCACAGAAGGTGGCAGGCACCAGCCGCCGCCTGCTGGCTTGCTCACTGCCCACTGCAGGCTGTACTCTTCCTTGGCATGGGCCACCGAGCGGTGCCTTGGCATGGAGGGCTCCATCCCTGGCGTGGCGTCGATGACCGCTGGTCACTGTTGAAGATTCCGCGGCAGAATAGGAAGCCGAGCTGGAGGCGCAGCTGGAGACAACCGCTGCAGACCCTCCCGCCTGCTGGGGCCGGTGCTCAGAGCAGAGGTAAAACAGAGAGGCGGCGGGTGAAGGCGGCATCCTCACTTTCGGCGGATCCCGGCCCGGGTGGCGAGCTCGTCGATTTCTGAAACCACACCAGATCTGTCCTCGGGGGGCCCAGTCTTCTTCGGGCCAGTTCTTCCCGGGCGGCAATGCCAGGGGAAACGATTCTCAGAAAAGGCTCCCATCAGAATCCCACTTGAGCGATCTAACGCGGTGCCGCTGCCTTCTCCCTCCTCGACAGGAACTCTCGAGGGCCCGTGCGCAGGCGCACCCCCTGGGGCGGGGGGGGGCTCTTGGGCACAGTGGCCTCGGAAAGGGCAGGCTCTGCCTCTTCTGCAGGCCTTCTTTGGATTCTGAAACCAGTGTGTAGCGAGGCTCTGGGACTCCAAGTTCTCCCCGGGCCCGTCTTCCCTCTCGTGATGCCTGGGTAAGGAAACAGGCGGAAAGATTGCCAGGAGGGCTGCCTCTGTTGTGGAAGCACGCCACCCTCTGGCGTCGGGGTTCACCGTGGACCTGCTTCGGCCAACCATAGCGGAAAACCAAGCACTTGACGCGCTGCACAGAGTGGAGGCCACAAGGAGCTGGCAGCGCAAGCGTGCATCAGGACAACAGGGAAAGCCCTTCCTTCAGCTGCTCGGTCGAGCCAGGTCTGATATCCCCAGCCCCCACCCAGCGCCACGGCCGCCTGGGAATTGTGGACACCCATGCGTCTCCCCCCCCCCGCCCCAGGACCCGCCCTCCACATCGACCAAACCCAGGTGCTGCTCAAGGCAGCTGCCTGCCTTTCCCCCAGGCTCCAACACCCCATCACTGGCCATGAGCACTTCCCTGCTCTCAGGGAGATTTCCTGATTTCAAAAGGACCCTCTCTTAACTGTGCCCTTTGTTCTCCCACCGGGGCCTCCACGTGGGGCACCTTCAGAGTGCTTTGCTGGGCGCTCTATCCCCCCGAGTCCTCGCTTTTCCCTAAGGAGTTGCAAGGGGGCATGAAAGAAACCCACGTTTCCCCTCCAACCTATGCGGGTCCTGGGCGCGGCAAGTCCGCCCTCCTTGTCTAGGTCTTTGGTACCCAGCAGAGGGCCGCTGCAGCCCGTTCTTCCCCGAGCTGGACCTCCGTGGGAAGAGAGAGGGAGAGAATGAAGGGCCCCTGGAGCAGGAGCGGGGGCAGGAGCAGGACCACTTCAGTGGGGGTAGGCGGTCTTCTGCTCTAGTGCCTCAGGCCCCTCCCCTGACGACTGACTCCCAAGCTCAAAGGGAGAAAAGAGAGCGCTCCACGACCCCACCCCCGATCAAAGTCACAACAGCGTCAGCTGAGCCAGTACAGAGCACGAGAAGGGGAGAGGATTCGGGGTATATCACCACCGCCTGAGGTGGACGGGTCCCGCCAAAAGCGTGTGCTGGGGGGCGGGCGAGGCATCGGGAGGCACGTGTGCGGGACCCGTGGTCAATGTCAGTGATCGTGGGGGCGAGGTCCGTCACCACACTTAGCTTTGTTCACGATCGCAAGAGCGCGAACACCCGGATTTTGGAGTGCGTGCCTGCAACTCATCCTCCGAATTTCCTTGATAGCACAGGCGGCCTTTGGGAAGTGCAGTCGCCTGTGGATGGCCTGGGGCGCCTTGGGGGAGCTGACCCTCTTGTGACAGTAGAGGCCCTGGGAAAATGGCAGCGTGGGCTACTGCTTTGTCAGGGGTGCCCCCCGGGCACCTCCGCCCCAACGAACGGAAGCCAATTTGCATGTCCATCGCCTAGTCATCCCGTCTCCTGCTCGTCAGGCATAGTCGCCGCGCCGGGACCCCACCATCGCCCACGTCGCCTCTCCTTCTGGAAGATGCATCCCGCCCAATTGTCTCAGAGCCCGTAATTTGGGGAGGCCTCAAGAAGGAAGTTTCAGGGGGACCGGCAATGATCGCGTCTCCCTTTGCTAAGGCTCAGCCAGACCCAAATACATGTGCAACGATGCAATTGAGTGGGAAGTAACGAGTGGCCTGCGGCGTGCTTTCCCTACCCAGCCAAGCGGCGGTCCTTGGGCGGCTGAGTGTTTCTGCCAGGGCTCCAAGCCCACCAAAAGTCCATTATGCTCTTGGCCCTGTTTTTACCCCGGGGCCCCAAGCCGCACCGCGCACAACCGCACGCAGCCGGCGTCCACTGAGCAACACTGCCTTGCCGTCCACTCTCCCCTTACCTGGCTACAGACACTAAAGGGTGTGAGTTCGGAACAACACCAGGGTGACGTGCTGGGGGGGGTTAACACTCACAGGAGTCGAAGGTTCTGTCTGCTTCCTGGTCCCCCCGGGTGCCAGTAGCTTCCCGTCCTTCCCTTTGGCCGGGTCACCCAAGGATGTCAGGCCCTCCCGTCTGAGACCTCCTGCTGGGCGGGGATGGCGCACACAAGTCCTTCTTTTGCGGGGGCAAGTCGGGGCTGGAGGGAGCTGGGCTTGTGGGCTGGGCTTGCTGAGTGTGAGGCAGTCATGGGGAGCTGCAGAGCATGTCCAGGAGGGCCTGAAATTCCTCCTCATCCAGGGGCGGAGGTGGCGTTGCGGGCCATCTCCTCCTGCAGTGCCTCTGGAGCCTGAAGGTTCCGACTGTCCTCTGCCTGGAAGTCAGCCCCAGACAGGAACGCTATCTTAGAAGGCCGACGAGTCCGGGGGCTGCCTTGGCTTGCCTGGAGGCACTCCATGCAGGGGCCGATCAATCCCAGGCGGGCCCCACGTAGTCAGTGGGGGCGTGCGGCTGGCCCAGGAGCCTGGCTGTGACTTCTGCGGCCCCGCCCAGGGCCGCTTCTCCTGCAGGCCCGGGCTCAGATGCACCGGGGTCCCTGGTGGACCCATGCTTCAAGAAGGCAAGGGTCCGGTCCAGCCAGAGTCCCCCCGGAGGCTCGCCCTCTGCTGCTGTGAGTGCTCAGCGGGGTGCGGCATAGGGCGCACAGAAGGTGGCAGGCACACCGCCCGGCTGGCTTGCTCACTTCCACTGCAGGCTGGTGCTCTCGTTCTTGGCATGGGCCCCAGAGCGGTGCTGTGGCATGGAGGGGGTCCATCCCTGGCGTGCGACGCAGGCCGCTGGCACTGTTGAATATCCGCGGAGAATCGGGAAGCCGAGCTGGGGGGCGGAGCTGGAGACAACCGCTGCCAGACGCCTCCGCCTTCTGTGGCGGATGCTCAGGCAGAGGCAGAGAGGCGGCGGTGAAGGCGGCATCCTCACTTTCCGGCGGTTCCCAGCCCGGGTGGCGAGCTCGTCGGTTCGAAACCACACTGGATCTCAGTCCTCGGGGAGCCCTGGTCCTTTCGGGCCAGTTCTTCCCCGGGCGCAATGCCAGGGGAAACGATACCTCTGAAAGCTCCCAACAGAATCCCCAAGCTTGAGCGGATCTAACGCGGGTGCGCTGCCTTCTCCCTCCGCGACAGTACTCGAGGGGCCCGTGGCGCGCACTCCCCTGGGCGGGCGGGGGCCTTGGCAAAGTGGCCTCGTGCAAAGGGCCCGGCACTGCTCTTCTGCAGGCTTCCTTTGGTTCTGAAACCAGGTTGCGTATGCCGAGGCCTCTGGACTCCAAAGTTCTCCGGCCATTCTTTTCCTCTCGGTGATGCCTGGGTAAGATTCAGGCGGAAAGTTGCCAGGAGGGCCGCTCTTTGAGGAAGCCACGCCACCCCTCTTGTCGTCGGGGTTCCGTGGAACCTGCTTCGGCCATCCATAGCGGAAAACCAACCCCCTGACTGCGATGCCCAGAGTGGAGGCCACAAGGAGCTGGGCAGCGCAAGCGTGCACAGGACACAGTGGAAGCCCTATCTTCAGGCTTGCTCGGTCCCAGAGCAAGGTCTGAAATCCCCAGTCCCCACCCAGCGCCAAATACGGCCTCCTGGGATTGTGTGACACCCATGCGTCTCCCCGCCCCAGGACCCGCCCTCATAGGACAAACCCAGTGCTTGCTCAAGGCAGCTGCCTGCCCATTCCCCCCAGCTCCCAACACCCCACACTGTCCTGCGCACGTCCAGCTCTCAGGAGATTCCTGGATTCTAAGGAGCCCCTCTCTTAACTGTGGCCCTTTGTTCTCCACTCGGCGCCTCACGTGGCACACCTTCCGAGGGCTTTGCTGGGCGCTCTATCCCCCCGAGTCCCCACGCTTTCCCTAAGGAGTTGCAAGGGGCAGAAAGAAACCCACGTTTCCCCCCCAGAAGCTATGCGGGTCTGGGCGCGCAAGAGCCGCCCCTCCTTGTCTAGGTCCCATTGGTACACTGCCAGATGGCCCTGCAGCCCGTTATTTCCCCCCGAGCTGGACCTCCGTGGGGAAGAGAGGGGAGAGAATGAGAGGCCCCTGGAAGCAGTGAGCGGGGGCAGGCGCAGGACACTTCAGTTGGGGGGTAGGCGGGGCATCTGCTCTAGTCCCCTCAGGCCCTCTCCCCTGACGACTGACTCCCTAAGCTCAAGGGAGAAAGAAGAGCGCTCCACGTCCCCCAACCCCGATCAAAGTCAACAGCACGCGTACCACTGAGCCAGTACAGTGCACGAGTGAAGGGAGAGATTCGGGGTATATCCTCCACCGCCCTGAGGTGGACGGGTCGCCAAGCGTGTGCTGGAGGCGGGCGAGGTCTCGGGAGCACTTTGTGCGGGACCCGTGGGCAATGCAGGTGAGCGTGGGGCAGGTCCGTCTCCACACTTGCTTTGTTCCCTCGCGGGGTCAGAGCGCAAAACCACGGTTTGGCGCCTGCAACTCATCCTTCAAAAATTCCTTGAACACCAGGCGGCCTGGGGAAAGTGCAGTCGCCTGTGGATTGCCTGGGACAGCTTTGGGAGCTGACCCTCTAGTGACATAGAGGCCCTGGGAAAATGGGCAGTCGGTGGGCTACTGCTTTGCAGGGGTGTCCCCGAGGCACGCCCGCCCCAACGAACTGAAGCCAGTTGCATGTCCTTCGCCTAGGCATCCCGCTCCCTTCTCGTCAGGCAAAGTCCCCGCGCCGGGACCCCACCATCGCCACGATCGTGGCCTCTCCCTCTGAAAGAGGTCAGCCCGCCAGTTGTCTCAGAGCCCGTATTGGGGAGCCTTCAAGGAAGGAAGTTTCAGAGGACCGGCATGATCGCCCCTTTGCTAAGCTCTGCCAGTCCCAAATGCAGTGCATCGAATGGAATTGAGGTGGGAAGTAAGCGAGTGGCCGGGGGGGGGGGGCGGCGTGTTTCCCCAAGCCGCGGCGGTCTTTTTCTTGCGCTGTGTGTGCTGTGTACTGCAGGGGCTCCAAGCCCACCAAAGTCCACTTATGCTCTGGGCCCTTTATTCCTGGGCCCCAAGACCGCACCGCGCCACCAGCACCGCAGCCGCTCCACTGAGCACACGCTCCATGCCCGTCCACTCTCCCCCTACTTCTGCTGACAGACAGCTAAAGGTTGTGAGTTCGGAACACACCAGGGTGAGCGTGCTGGGGGCTTAACACCGACGCACAGGAGTCGAAGGTTCTGGCTTCCTGGTCCGCCGGGTGCCAGTAGCTTCCAGACCTTCCCATTGCGGGTCCCCAAGGATTCAGGCCTCCCGACTGAGACCTCCTGCTGGGCGGGATGGCGCACACAAGTCACTTTGGCGGGAGTCAGTCGGGGCTGGAGGAGCTGGGCTGTGGGCTTGCCTGAGTGTGAGGGGATCAGGGGAGCAGCAGAGCATGTCCAGGTCGAGGGCCTGAAATTCTCTCATCCAAGGGGCGTGTTGGCGTTTGCGGGCCACCCCCTCTCCTCCTGCAGTGCCTCTGGAGCCTGAAGTCGCGACTGCCTCTGCCTGGAAGTCAGCCCACATACAGGAATCGCATCTAGCAGGGGCCGACGAGTCACGGGGTCTCCCCTTGGCATTTGCTCTGGAGGCACACCAGCAGGGGCCACAACCCAGTCGGCCCCCACGTAGTCAGTGGGGGCGTGCGGCTGGCCAGGGACCAGGCTGTGACTTCTGCGGCCAGCCCAGGGACGCTTCTCCTGCAGCCCCGGGCCAAGATGCCGACCGGGGGTCCCTGTGTGGACCCTTGGCTTCAGAAGGGCAGGTTCGGGTCCAGCCATAGCCCCCCGGAGGCTCGCCTCGCTGCTGTGAGTGCTCAGCGGGGTGCGGCAAGAGGCGCACAGAAGGTGGCAGGCACAGCCGCCGGGCTGGCTTCTCACTGCCCACTGCAGGCTGGGCCTCTTCCTTGGCATGGGCCCCAGAGCGGTGCTGTGGCAAGGAGGGCTCCATCCCTGTGTGGCGACGTAGGCCGCAGCACTTGTTTGAAGATCCGCGGAGAATCTGGAAGCCGGCTGAGGGCCGGAGCTGGAGACCACCGCTCAGACGCCTCCGCCTGCTTGTGGAGGATGCTCAGGCAGAGGCAGAGAGGCGGCGGTGAAGGCGGCACCCCTCACTTTCGGGGGTTTCCCCGGGCCCCCGGGTGGCAGCTTCGTCGGGTCTGAAACAACACCTGGATCCTGTCTCGGGGAGCCCTGTCTTTCCGGGCCAGTTCCTTCCCGGCGGCAATGCCAGGGAATGGATTCCTCTGAAAGGCTCCCATCAGAATCCAGCTTGAGCCGGATCTACGCGGGTTTTCGCTGCCTCCCCCTCCTCACAGGAACGCTCGAGTGCCCGTGGCGCAGGCACCCCCTGGTGCGGGCGGGGCTCTTGGCACAGAGGCCTCGGGCAAAGGGCAGGCTCTGGCCTCCTTCTGCAAGGCTTCTTTGTTTCTGAACCAGGTGTGGTATGCGAGGCTCTTGGGACTCCAAGTTCTCCGCCAGTCTTTCCCTCTCCGTGATGCCTGGGTAAGGATTCAGGCGGAAAGTTGCCAGGAGGGCCTGCCATCTGTTGGAAGCCACGCCACCCTCTGGCGTCGGGGTATCCGGGACCTAGCATCGGCCATCCATAGCGGAAAAACAAGCCCCTGACAGCGATGTCACAGAGTTGGAGGGCCACAAGGAGCTGGGCGAAGCGCAAGCGTGCAACAGGACACGGAGGGAAAGATCCCCCCTACCTTCAGCTGCTCCTTCGAGTCGAGCCAGTTCCTGAAAACCTCAGTCCCCACCCAGCGCCACGGCCTCCTGGGAATGTGGACACCCATGCGTCTTCCCCGCCCCAGGCCCCCGCCCTCATAGAACCAAACCCAGGTGCTTGCTCAAGGCAGCTGCCTCCCTTTCCCCCAGGCTCCCAACACCCCACACGGGCCCCTGAGCACATCCTGCTCTCAGGGAGATTCCTGATTTCTAAGGACCCTCTCTTAACAGTGCCCTTTGTTCTCCACGGGGCCTCACGAGGGACACCTTCCGAGGCTTTCCGGGGCGCTCTATACCCCGAGTCCTCGGCTTTCCCCGTAAGAGTTGCAAGGGGGCAGGAAAAAACCCACGTTTTCCCTCCAGAAGCTATGCGTCCTGGCGCAGGCAAGTGCCGCCCCTCCCTTGGCTAGTGTCTTTGGTACCCTGCAGAGGGCCCTGCAGCCCGTCTACTACACTTCCCCGAGCTGGACCTCCGTGGGGAAGAGAGGGGAAGAGAATGAGAGGCCCCTGGAAGCAGGAGCGGGGGCAGGAGGCAGGACACTTCCAGTGGGGGTAGGGGGGGCTTCTGCTCTAGTGCCCTCAGCCCGCTCCCCTGACGACTGACTCCCCAGAGCTCAAGGGAGAAAGAGAGAGCGCTTCCACGTCCCCAACCCCCCCCGATCAAAGTCCACACATCGCGTCCAGCTGAGGCCAGTACAGTGGCACGGAGGAAGAGGGAAGGATTCCGGGGTATATCTCCACCGCCCCCGAGGTGGACGGGAGCCATGCGTGTGCTGGAGGCGGGCGAGGCTCTGGAGGCCCTGTTCGGGACCCGTGGGCATGCATCGGTGAGCGTGGGGGGAGGTCCGTCTCCACACTTGCTTTGTTCACTCGCAGAGCGCGAACCACGGTTTGGCGCCTGCAAACTCTACCTTCAGAATACCTTGAAACAGTCGCTGGAAGTGCAGTCGCCTGTGGATGGCCTTGGGCCCTTTGGGGAGGCCTGACACCTCTTGTGACCTAGAGGCCCAGGGAAATGGCAGCCCGTGGGCTACAGCTTGGCAGGTGTCCCCGTGCACCCGCCCCAAACGAACCTGAAGCCATTTGCCTGTCCTATTCGCCTAGGCATCTGATCCCGCACCTGCTCGTCAGGCATAGTCCCGCGCCGGACCCCAACCATCGCCACGTCGTGCCTCTCCTTCTGGAAGAGGCACCCGCCAGATTTCTCCGAGCCCGTATTGGGGAGGCCTCAAGGAAGGAAGTTTAGAGGACCGGCAATGATCTCCCCTTTGCCTAAGGCACTGCCCAGTCCCAAATGACACGTGCATCGATGGAATTGAGGTGGGACAGTAAGCGAGTGGCCTGCGGCGTGCTTTCCCCAGCCATCGGCGGTCCTTGGGGGGGGGGGGGGGGGGGGGGCGGCTGTGTTGTTCTGCCCAGTGCTCCAAGCCCACCAAAGTCCCTTAAGCTCTTGGGCCCTGTTTTTTATCTCCGGTCCCCAAGCCGCACCGCGCCACCCGCACCGCAGGAGGAGGCCGCTCCACTGAGCACACCTCATTGCCGTCCACTCTCCCCTTACTCTGGCTGACAGACAAAGCCAAAATGTTGTGAGTTCGGAAAACACCAGGGTGAGCGTGCATGGGGGGCTTAACACGCCCAGGAGTCGAAGGTTCTGGCTTCCTGGCCCGCCGGGGCCAGTAGCTTCCAGTCCTGCCCCTTTCGGGCCCCAAGGATGTCAGGCCTCCCGTCTGAGACCTCCTGCTGGCGGGGAAGGCGCACACAAGTCACTTTGCCGGGAGGCAGTCGGGCTGGAGGGAGCTGGGCTGTGGGCTTGCTGATGGTGAGGCAACAGGGGGAGCTGCAGAGCATGTCCAGGAGGGCTACTGAAATTCCTCCTCATCCCAGGGGCAGTGGGTGGGCTTTTTTAATTTTTTTTGCGGGGCCTCATCCTCCTGCAGGTTCCTCTGGAGTCCTGAAGGTCGACTGCCTTGCTCTGCCTGGAAGTCAGGTGCCCCCAGACAGGAACGCATCTAGAAGGCCGACGAGTCCGTGGTCTGCCTTGGTTTTGCTCTGGTGGCACTCCACTGGGGCCAATACCCAGGCCTGCCCCCCACGGAGTCAGGGGGGGCGTGCGGGGCTGGCCCCAGGACCTGGTGTGACTTCTGCGGCCGCCCAGGGACGTTCTCCAGCCGGCCGGGCCAAGATGCGCCCGGGGGGTCCCTGTGTAGACCCTTGCTTCAGAAGGGCAGGGTCCGGTCCAGCCAGAGCCCCGAGGGCTCGCCTCAAGCTGCTGAGAAGTGCTCAGCGGGGTGCGGCAGAGCGCACAGAAGGTGCAGGCACAGCCTCCGGCTGGCTTGCTTCACTGCCCACAGCAGGCTGGGCTCTTCCTAGGCGTTGGGCCCCAGAGCGGTACCTGTGGCAGGAGGGCTCCATCCCTGGCGTGCGACGAGCACCGGCTGGCACTGTTGAAGATCCGCGGAGAATCGGGAAGCCGAGCTGGAGGCGGAGCTGGAGACACCGCTGCAGACGCCACCGCCTGCTGTGGCGGATGCTCAGGCAGAGGCAGAGAAGCGGCGGGTGAAGGCGGCATCCTCACTTTCGCGGTTTCCGGCCGGTGGCGAGCTTCGTCGGTTCTGAAAACCACACCTGGATCCTGACCTCGGGGAGCCTGTCTTTCGGGTCGCCCGTCCTTCCCCGGCGCAATGCCGGGGAATCGATTCCTCTGAAAGGGGGGGGGGCGCCCCATCAAATCCCAGCTTGAGCCGAACTACCGGGTCGCTGGCCTTCTCCCTCCTCGACAGAACCGTCGAGGGCCCGTGGCGCAGGCACCCCCTGGGGCGGGGGGGGCTCTTGGCACAGTGGGCCTCTCGGGCAAGGTCAGGCTCTGCCTCTTCTGCAGGCTTCATTGTTCCTGAAACCCAGTGATGGATGGCGAGGCTCTTGGGACTCCAGTTCTCCGCCAGTCTTTCCCTCTCGGTGATGCCTGGTAAGGATTATTCAGGCGGAAAGTTGCCAGGAGGGCCTGCCTCTGATGTGGAAGCCACGCCACCCTCTGGCGTCGGGGTTCCGAGGACCCTGCTGCTACTTCGTGAGGTTTTCCATGCTTCATTACACACGGAAAACCAAGCCCTGACGGTGTGGCGATGCAACAGAGTGGAGGCCACAAGGGAGCTGGGCAGCGCAAGCGTGCACAGGACACGAGGAAGCCTATCCCTTCACTGCTCGG
Organism: Dipus sagitta; assembly: GCA_036346955.1. NCBI lineage: Eukaryota > Metazoa > Chordata > Mammalia > Rodentia > Dipodidae > Dipus > Dipus sagitta. Next base: position 17,975 of record JAEEGE010000358.1, read on the forward strand.
ACGGCCAGGTCCTGAAATCCCAGTCCCCCCCAGCGCCACGGCCTCCTGGGATTGTGGACACCATGCGTCCCCCCCGCCCCAGGACCCGCCCTCAATAGACAAACCCAGGTGCTTGCTCAAGGCAGCTGCCTGGCCCTTTCCCCCAGGCCCCCCAACACCCCACACTGCCTAGCACACCTGCTCTCAGGAGATTCCTGATTTCTAAGGACCCACTCATTAACTGTGTCCCTTTGTTCGTCCACTCCGCGCCTCACGTGGGGCAACCTACCGAGGGCTTTGCTGGGGGGCTCTATACCCCAAAAAGGGGTGTCGAAAAAAAAGGGAGTCCTCGGCTTTCCCTATGGAGTTGCAAGGGGGCAGGAAAGAAACCCACGTTTCCCATCCAGAGCTATGCGGGTGCCTGGGCGCGGCAAGTGCCGCCCTCCTTGTCTAGGTCTGTTGTACCCAGCAGATGGCCCTGCAGCCCGTTACTTCCCCGAGCTGGACCTCCTGGGGAAGAGAGGGGGAAGAGAATGAGAGGGCCCCTGGAACAGGAGCGGGGCAGGAGCAGGACACTTCAGTGGGGGGAGGCGGGGCTTCTGCTCTAGTGCCCCCAGGCCCGCTCCCTGACGACTGACTCCCAGATCTCAAGGGAAAAGAGAGAAGCGCCTCCACCGTCCCCACCCCCGATCAAAGTCCCACACACGTCCAGCTGAGCCAGTACAGTAGCACGAGAGAAGGGGAGAGGATTCGGGGGTATATTCTCCACCCCCTGAGGTGGACGGGTCGCCATGCGTGTGCTTGGAGGCGGGCGAAGGCTCGGGAGGCCACGTGTGCGGGACCCCGTGGGCATGCAGGTGAGCGTGGGGCGAGGTCCGTCTCCACACGTGCCTTTGTTCAACCGCGAGAGCGCGAACAACGGTGTTGGCGCCTGCAAAACTCATCCTTCAGAATTCTTGAACACAGCGGCCTGGGAAGTGCAGTCCGCCTGTGATGGCCCCCTGGGGCGCCGTTTGGGGAGGCTGACCCTCTTGTGAACATAGAGCCACTGGAAATGGCAAGCGGTGGCTACTGCTTTGCAGGGTGTCCCCGGGCACCCGCCCCAACGAACAGAAGCCATTGCATGTCCTTCGCCTATGCACTCCCCGCTCCTGGCTCCTTCAGGCATAGTCACCCGCGCCGGGACCCCCACCATCGCCAACGTCGTGCCTCTCCTTCTGGAAGAAGGGCAGCCCGCCAGTTTTGTCTCAGAGTCCCGTATGGGAGCCTCAAGGAAGGAAGTTTCAGAGGACCGGCATGATCGCCCCGTTGCCCTAAGCTCTGCCAGTCCCAATGACAGTGCATCGATGGAATTGAGGTGGGAAGTAAGCGATGGCCTGCTGCGTGCTTTCCCCAGCCAGCGCGGTCCTTGGGCGCCTGTGTGTGCTGCCAGGGCTTCCAAGCCCACCAAGTCCACTTATGCTCTGGGCCAGTTATCCCGGGGTCCACGAAGCCGCACCGGCGCCACAGCCGCACCGCCAGCAGCCGCTCCACTGAGCACGGACGCTCATCTGCCGTCCACTCTCACCTTACTCTGGCTGACAGACAGCTAAAGGTGTGAGTTCGGAACACACCACGTGAGCGTGCTGGGGGGCTAAAACACGCACAGGAGTCGAAAGGTTCTCTGGCTTCACTGGACCGCCGGTGCCCAGTAGCTTCCAGGTCCTTTCCCCCTTTGCGGGTCCCCAAGGATGATCAGGCCTCCCGTCTGAGACCTCCTGCTGGGCGGGGATGGCCACACAATCACTTTGCGGGAGGCAGACGTGGCTGTAGGGAGCTGGGCAGTGGGTTGCTGAGTGTGAGGCATCAGGGTGAGCCAGCAGAGCATGTCCAGGAGGGCCTGAAATCCTCCTCATCCAGGGGCGGTGGTGCGTTGCGGCCTCCCTCCTGCATGCCTCTGAGCCTGATGGTCGACTGCCTCAGCCTGGAAGTCAGCCCCAGGACAGGAACGCATCTAAAGGGCCGACGAGACCGGGGGTCCTGCCTTGGCTATGCTCTGTAGGCACTCCATCAGGGCCAATCCCAGGCGGCCCCCACGTAGTCAGTGGGGGCGTGCGTCTGGCCCGAGGAGCCTGGCTGTGACTTCTGCGGCCACCCAGGGACGCTTCTCCTGCAGGCCCGGGCCAAGATGAGACCGGGGGTCCCTGTGTGGACCCTTGCTTCAGAAGAGCAGGTCCGGTCCAGCCAGAGCCGCGGCCCGGAGGCTCGCCCTCGCTGCGTGAGTGCTCTTCAGTGTCGGGGGTGCGGCGAGGTCGGCGCAAGACTTGGCAGGCACAGCCCCGCCGGGCTGGCTTGCTCACTGCCCACAGCAGGCAGGGCTCTTCCTTGGCGTGGGCCCCCAGAGCGGTGTCCTGTGGCATGGAGGCTTCCATACCCTGCGTGACGACGAGGCCGCTGGCACTGTTGAAGATCCGCGGAGAATCGGGACGCCGAGCCCTGGAGGCTGAGCTGGTGACAACTCGCAGCAGAACCGCCTCCGGCCTGCTGTTGCTGATGCTCAGGCAAGGCAGAGAGGCGCGGGTGAATCGGGGCATCCTCACTTTCCGGGGGTTTCCCCGGGCCCCCGGGTGGCGACGCTCGACGGTTCTGAAAACCACACCTTGGATCCTAGTCCTGGGGGACCCCCTGTCTTTCGGCCAGTTCTTCCCGGGCGGCATGCCCGGAATCGAGTCCCTGAAAGGCCTCCCCATCAGAATCCCAGCTTGAGCCGGGATCACGCGGGTGCGCTGCCTTCTCCCTCCTCGACCGGAACCTCGAGGGGCCCCCCCGTGCGCAGGCACCCCTGGTGGCGGGCGGGCTCTGGGCACAGGTGAGCCTCGGCAAAGCAGGCCTCTGCCTCTTCTGCAGGCTTCTTTGGTTCTGAAACCAGGTGTGTATGCAGGCTCTGGACTCCAAGTTCTCCGGCCAGTCTTCCTCTCGGTGAGCCTGGGAAAGGATTCAGGCGGAAAGTTTGCCTAGGAGCCTGCCCTCTGTTGTGGACGCACGCACCCCCTGGCGTCGGGGTTCCGTGACCTGCTTCGGCCATTCATATCGAAAACCAAGCCTGACTGCGATGCACAGAGTGGAGGGCCACAAGGGAGCTGGGCAGCGCAAGCGTGCACAGGACACAGGGAAGCCCTTCCCCTTATTTCACTGCTCGTCCGAGCCAGGTCCTGAAATCCCCAGTCCCCACCCAGCGCCCCCGGCCTCCTGGGATTGTGGACACCATGGCGTCTCCTCTCCCCGCCCCAGGACCCGCCCTCATAAGACCAAACCAGGTGCCTTGCTCCAAGGCAGCTGCCTGCCCTTTCCCCCCAGGCTACACCAAACACCCCCACACTGCCTGAGCCACCGCTCTCAGGGAGATTTCTGGATTTTCTCAGACCCCTCGTTGAGAAACTGTGCCCTTTGTTCTCACTCTCGCCTCACGTGGGAGCTTCCGAGGGCTTTGCTGGCGCTTCTATACCCTGAGTCCTCGGCTTTCCTAAGGAGTTGCAAGGGGGGAGGAGAAACCCACGTTTCCCTCCAAGCTATGCGGGTCCCTGGTGCGAGGCAAGTGCCGCCCCTCCTTGTCAAGGTCTTTCGTACCCTGCAGAGGGCCCTGCAGCCCGTTACTTCCCCCAGCTGGACCTCCGTGGGAAAGAGAAGGGGAGAAGAATTGCGAGGGCCCTTGGAAGCAGGACGCGGGGGCAGAGCAGGACAACTTCATGGGGGTAGGCGGGGCTTCTGCTCTATGCCCCTCAGCCCGCTCCCCTGACGACTGACTCCCAAGCTCAAGGGCGAAAGAGCAGGAGCGCCCCACGGTCCCCACCTCCAATCAAAGTTCACACACTGCGACAGCTGAGCCCTACAGTGCCACCTTGAGGAAGGGAGAGATTCGGGGTAATCTCCACCGCCCTGAGGTGGACGGGTCGCCATGCGTGTGCTGGAGGCAGGCGAGGCTCTGGAGGCACTTGGGTGTGTGCGGACCCGATGGGCAATGCCGGTGAGCGTGGGGCGAGGTTCCGACTCCACATGCTTTGTTCACGGCAGTCGCAGAGCGCGAACCACGGTTTGGCGCCTGCAACTCATCCTTCAGAATTCCTTGAACACAGGCGGCCTGGTAAGTGCAGTCCGCCTGTGGATGGCCTGGGCGCCTTTGGGGGAAGACACGCGGTGACATAGAGGCCCTGAAATGGCAGCGTGGCTACTGGCTTTGGGCAGGGTGTCCCCGGTCACAACCGCCCCAACGAACTGAAGCCATTTGCATGACCTTTCCGCCTAGGCAATCCGCGCTCCCTGCTCGTCAGCTTAGTCCCGCGCCGGGACCCCACCATCGCCACGTCGTGCCTCTCCTTCTGGAAGAGGGCACCCGCTCAGTTGTCTCAAGAGCCCGTATTGGGGAGGCTTCAAGGAAGGAAGTTTCAGAGGACCGGTCAATGATCGCCCCTTTTCCTAAGCTCTGCCCAGTCCAAATTACAAGTGCATCGATGAATTGGAGGGTGGGGAAGAACGAGTGTCCTGCGGCGTGCTTCCCCAGCCAGTCGGCGGTCCCCTTGGGCGCTGTGTGTTCTGCCAGGGCTCCAAGCCCATCGCAAAGTCCACGTATGCTCTTGGCCCTGTTATCCCGGGGCCCCAAGCCGCACCGCCCCCACACCGCACCGCAGCCGCTCCACTTGAAGCACACGCTCATTGCCGTCCCACTCTCTCACCCTTACTCTGCTGACAGACAGCTAAAGGGTGTGAGTTCGGAACACACCAGGGTGAGCGTGCGGGGGGGGCTTAACACGCACAGAGTCGAAGGGGGGCTGGGGGCGGCCGGGTCCGCACGGGTGCCAGTAGCTTCCAGGTCCTTCCCCTTTGCGGGTCCCCAAGGATGTCAGGCCTCCCGTCTGAGACCTCCAGCTGGCGGGATGCGCACACAAGTCACTTTGCGGGAGGCAGATCGGGCGGAGGAGCTGGGCAGTGGAGGCGTGCTGAGTGTGAGGCATCAGGGGGAGCTGCAGAGCATGTCCAGGAGGCCGAAATTTCCTCTCTCAGAACCAGGGGCGGTGGTGGCGTTGCCGGGCCTCTCCTCACTGCAGTGCCTACTGGAGCCCTGAAGGTCGACTCGACTTGCCTCTGCCTGAATCAGCCCCAGACAGGAACGCATCTAGAAGGCCGACGAGTCCGGGGGTCCTGCCTGGCTTTGGCTCTGCGGCACTACAGCAGGCCAATCCCAGGCGGCCGCCCACGTAGTCAGTGGGGGCGTGCGGCTGGCCCAGGAGCCTGGCTGTGACTTCTCTTGCGGCCAGCCCAGGGACTCTCTCCTGCAGGCCCGGGCCAAGATTCGACCCCTGGGGTCCCTGTGGTGGACCCTTAGCTTCAGAAGGCAGGGTTCCGGTCCAGCCAGAGCCCCGGAGGACCACGCCCTCGCTGCTGAGGTGGCTCAGCGGGGATCGGGCCAGAAGCGCACAGAAGGTGGCAGGCACAGCCGCCGGCTGCTTGCTCACTGCCCACTGCAGGCTGGGCCTCTTCCTTTGGCGGTGGGCCCCAAAGCGTGCCTGTGGCATGGAGGCTCCATCCTTGGCGTGGCGACGAGGGCCGCTGGCACCTGTGAAATCCGCGGAGAATCGGGAAGCCGAGCTGGAGGCGGAGCTGGAGACACCGCTGCAGACGCCTCCGCCTGCTGTGGCGGATGCTCAGGCCAAGAGCAGAAGAGGCGGCGGGTGAAAGGCTGGCATCCTCACTTTTTCGCGGTTCCTGGCCCGGTGGCGAGCTCGTCGGTTCTGAAACCACACCTGGATCCTGTACCTCGGGGGAGCCCTGTCTTTTCCCGGGCCAGTTCTTCCCGGGCGCAAAGTGCCAGGTAATCGATTCCTCGAAGGCTTCCCATCAGAATCATCAGCTGAGCCGATCAATGCGGGTGCGCTCCTTCTCCCTCTCGACAGGAACCACGAGGCCCGTGGCGCAAGGCACACCCGGGGGCGGCGGGCTCTGGGCACAGTGGCCTCGGGCACAGGGCAGTGCTCTGCCTCTTCTGCAGGCATTCTTTGGTCTGAAACCAGGTGTGTATGCGAGGGCTCCTGGGACACCAAGTTCTCCTCCCGGCCGTCTTTCCTCTCGGTGATGCCTGGGTAAGGATTCAGGCGGAAAGTAGCCAGGAGGGCCTTGCCTCTGTTGTGGAAGCTCACGCCACCCTCTGGCGTCGGGTTCCGTGACCTGCTTCGGCCATCCATAGCGGAAAAACAAGCCCTGACTGGGGCGATGCAAGCATATTGGAGGGGCCAAGGAGCTGGGCAGCGCAAGCGTGCACAGAACACGAGGGAAGTCCCTCCCAGCCCTTCCTTCAGCTCATCGGTCGAGCCAGGTCTAAATCCCCAGTCGCCCACCCAGCGCCACGGCCGTCCTGGAATGTGACAACCCAAGCATCTCCCCGCCCCAGGACCCGCCCTCAAAGACCAAACCCAGGTGCTCGCTCAAGGCAGCTGCCTGCCTTTCCCCCCCGGCTCCCAAACACCCCCCACACTGGCCTGAGCACTCCTGCTCTCAGGAGATCCTGAATTCTAAGGACCCTCCTTAACTGCTGTGCCCTTTGTTTTTCCCACAACGGCGCCCTCACGTGGGCAGCCTTTTCCGAGGGTCGTTGCTGGCGCTCTATACCCCGAGTCCTCGCTTTCCCTAAGGAGTTTTCAAGGGGGCAGAAGAAACCCAACGTTCCCCTCGCAAGAGCTATGCGGTCCAGGCGCGGCCAAGTGCCGCCCCTCTTGTCTAGGTCTTTTGGTACCCTGCAGAGGCCCTGCAGCCCGTTACTACTTCCCGAGCTGGACCTCCGTGGGGAAGAGAGGGGAAAGAATGAGAGGGCCCCTGGAAGCAGAGCGGGGCAGAGCAGGACACTTCATGGGGGGTAGGCGGGCTTTCTGCTCAAGTGCCCTCAGGCCCGCTCCCCTGACGACTGAATCCAGAGCTCAGGAGAAAGAGAGAGCGCAGCCAACGTCCCACCCCGATCAAAGTCACACACGCGGTCCACTGAGCCAGTACAGTGAGCACGGAGGAAGGGGAAGGATTTCGGGGTAGATATCCTCCACCGCCAGAGGTGACGGGGGGTCGCCATGCGTGTGCTGAGGCAGGCGAGGCTCTTGGAGACACTGTGCGGGACCTGGGGGTTCAATGCAGGTGAGCGTTGGGGCGAGGTCCGTCTCCACACTTGCTTTGTTCACTATGAGACGCAGAGCGCGAACCACGTTGGCAGCCTGCAACTCAATCCTTCAAATTCCTTGAACACAGCGCCTGGAAAGCTGCAAGTCGCCTGTGGATGGCCTGGGGCCGCCTTTGGGGAGGCTGACCCTCTTGTGACATAGAAGGCCCTGGGAAATGGCAGCGGTGGGCTAACTGCTTTGCAGGGTGTTCCCCGGGCACCCGTCCCAACGAAACAGAAGGGCACTTGCATGTCCTTTTCGCCTAGGCATCCCCGCTCCTGCTCGTCAGGCATAGTCCCGCCGCGGGACCCCACCATCAATCGGCCACGTCGTGCCCCTCCTTCGGAAGAGGGCAGCCCGCCAGTTGTCTCAGACCCCCGTATTGGGGAGGCCTCAAGGAAGGAAGTTCAGAGGACCGTCATATCGCCCCTTTGCCAAGCTCTGCCAGTCCCAAATGACGTGCATCGATGGAATTGAGGTGGGAAGTAAGCGAGTGGCCTGCGGCGTGCTTTATCCCCAGCCAGCGGCGTCCTTGGGCGGCTGTGTGAGTTCTGCCAGGGCTCCAAGCCCACCAAAGTCACTTATGCTCTTGGGCCCTTGTTAACCCGGGGCCCCAATCCGCACCGCGTCCACCCCGCACCGTGCAGCCGCTCCACTGAGCACACCTCATTGGCGTCCACGGTCTCCCCTTACTCTCTGGCTGACAGACAGCTACAGGGTGTGAGTTCGGAACACACCAGGGTGACGTGCCTGGTGGGCCTTAAACACGCACAGGAGATCAAAGGGTTTTCTGGCTTCCTGGACCGCCGGTGCCAGAAGCTTCCAGGTCCTTCCCCTTTGCGGGTCCCCAAGGATGTCGGCCCTCCCGTCGAGAACCTCCTGCTGGGCGATGATGGCGCACACAAGTCACTTTGCGGGAGGCAGTCGTGGAGCTGGAGGGAGCCTGGGCTGTGGGCTTGCTGATGTGAGGCATCAATGGGGTAGCGCATAGCATGTCCAGGGGGGGCCTGAAATTCCTCTCATCCAGGGGCGGTGGTGCGTTGCGGGCCTCTCCTCCTGCAGTGCCTCTGGAGCCAGAAAGGTCGAACTGCCACTGCCCCTGGAAGTCCGAGCGCCCAGACAGGAACCGCAACTAGAATGGCCGACGAGTCCGGGGTCTGCTTAGCTATGCTCAAGGAGGCACTCCATCAGGGCCAAATCGCCATGCGGCCCTACGTAGTCAGTGGGGGCGAGGCGGCTAGCCAGGGAGCCTGGCTGTGCTTCTTTCTGCGCCAGCCCAGGGACGCTTCTCCTGCAGGCCCGGGCCAAGAAGCGACCGGGGGGCCCTGTGTGGACCCTGCTCAGAAGGGCAGGGTCCGGTCAGCCAGAGCCCCGGAGGCTCGCCCTCGCGCTGTGAGTGCTCACGGGTGCGGCAGAGGCGCCCAGAAGTGGCAAGGCACCGCCGCCCGGGCTGGCTTGCTCACTGCCCACTGCAGGGGTGCTCTTCCTTGCACGGGCCCCCAGAGCGGTGCCGTGGCATGGAGGGCTCCTTCCCTGGCTGGCGACGAGGCCGCTGGCGCTGTTGAAGATCCGGCGGAGAAAACGGGAAGCCGAGCTGGAGGCGGAGCTGAAGACACGCTGCAGACGCCACCGCCTGCTGTGGCGGAATGCACATGCGAGGCCAGAGAGGCGCGGGTGAAGGCGCATCCTCACTTTCGGCGGATCCCGGCCCGGGTGGCGAGCTCGTCGGATCTGACCCACACCCTGGATCCTGCCTCGGGTACCCCTGTCTTCGGGCCAGTTCTTCCCGGGCGGCAATGCCAGGAATTCGATTCTCTGAAAGGCTCCCATCACAATCCCAGCTATGAGCCGGATCTACCGGTGCGCTGTCCGCCTTCTCCCTCGCACGTACAGGAACCTCGAGGCCCGTGGCCAGGCAACCCCCTGGGGCGGGCGGGGGGTCTTGGCACAGTGCCACGGGGCATAGGGCAGCTCTGCAGCTTCCTGCAGGCTTCTTGGGTTCTGAAACCAGGTGTGTATGCGAGGCTCTGGGACTACCAAGTACTCCGGCCAGTCTTTCCCTCTCGTGATTCCTGGGGTAAGGATTCAAGGCGGAAAGTTGCCAGGAGGGCCTGCCTCTGTTGTGGAAGCCACGCCCACCCTCCTGGCGTCGGGGGTTTCCCAGGACCTGCCTTCGGCGCATCCATAGCGGAAAATCAAGCCCTGACTGCGATGCACAGAGTGGAGGGCCCCAAGGAGCCTGGGCAGCGCAAGCGTGCACAGGACACGAGGGAAGGCCCTTCATTCAGCTGCTCGGTCGAGCCATGTCTGAAAATCCCCTGTCCCCACCCAGCGCCACGGACCTCCTGGGATTGATGGACCCCCATGCGTCCCCCCTCCCCCGCCCCAGGACCGCCCTCATAGACCAACCCCAGTGCTTTGCTCAAGGGCGAGCTGCCTGCCCTTTCCCCCCCGGCTCCCAACACCCCCCACTGGCCTGAGCACTCCTGCTCTCCAGGGAGATTACCTGATTTCTAAGGACCCCCTACCTTAAACTGTGCCCTTTGTCCTCCACACGGGGCCTCACGTGGGCACACCTGTCCGAGGGCTTTTGGCTGGCGCTCATAACCCCGATCTCGGCATGTCCCTAAGGAGTTTTCAAGGGGGCAGAAAGAAACCACGTTCCCCTCCAGAGCTAATGCGGGTCCCTGGGCGGCGGCAAGTGCCGCCCCCCCCTTGTCTAGGTCTTTTGGTACCCTGCAGAGGCCCTGCAGCCCGTTACTTTCCCCCAAATCGAGCTGGACCTCCGTGGGGGAAAAGGGGGAAGAATGCAGGGGCCCATGGAAAGCAGGAGCGGAGGGGGGCATGAGCAACACTTCAGTGGGGGAAGGAGGCGGCTTCTGCTCTAGTGCCCTGCAGGGCCCGCTCCCATGACGACCTGACTCCCGAGCTCAAGGGAGAAAGAGGAGAGCGCTCCACGTCCCCACCCCGATAAAAGTCCACACACCGACCAGCTGAGGCCAGTACAGTGCACGAGGAAGGGGAAGGATTTTTCGGGGTATATCTCACCGCCCCGAGTGGACGGGGTCCGCCATGCGTGTGCTGAGGCGGGCGAGCTCGGGATGCACGTGTGCGGGCCCCCGGGGGGCAATGCATGTGAGCGGGGGGCGAGGTCCGTTCTCCACACACTTGCTTTTGTTCACCTCGCAGAGCGCGAACCACGGTTTTGCGACCTGCAACTCATCCTTACAGAATTCATGAACAACAGGCGGCCTGGGAAGTGCAGTCGCCTGTGGATGGCCTGGGGCGCCTTTGGCGGGAGGCTGCCCTCTTGTGACATAGAGCCCTGGGAAATGGCAGCGGTGGGGCTAGCTGCTTTGCAGGGGTGTCCCCGCACCCGCCCCAACGATCTGAAGCAATTTGCATGTCCTGTCGCCTAGGCATCCCGCTCCTCTCTCATGCATAGTTCCCGCGCCGGGACTCCACCATCGCCACGTCGTGCCTCTTCCTTCTGGAAGAGGGCAGGCCCGCCAGTTGTCTCAGAGCCGTATTGGTGGAGGGCCTCAAGGAAGGAAGTTTTCAGGAGGACCGCAGATCGCGTCCCTTTGCCTATGGCTCTGCCCAGTCCCAGAATGACAGTGCATCGATGAATTGAGTTGGAAGTAGCGGTGCCTGCGGCGTGTTTTCCCCCCAGCCAGCGGCGGTCCTTGGCGGCTGTGTGTTCTGCCAGGGCTCCAAGCCCACCAAGTCCACTTATGCTCTTGGCCCTGTTACCCCCGGGGCCCCAAGCCGCACCCGCGCCAACACCGCACCGCAGCCGCTCCACTGAGCACCGACGCTCATTGCCGTCCACTCTCCCCTTACTCTGGCAGACAGACAGCCCAAAAAGGGGGGGAAATTCGGGGAAAACACCAGGGTGACTTGCTGGGGGCTTAACACGGGACAGGAGTTTGAAGGTTCTGGCTTCCTGGTCCGCCCCGGGGGCCAGTAGCTTCCAGGGCCTTCCCCTTTTGCGGGGCCCCAAGGGTGTCAGGCCCCCCGTCTTTAAAACCTCCCTGTGGGCGGGGGTGGCGGGACAAAAGTCACTTTGCGGGAGGCAGTCGGGGGTGGAGGGAAACGGGGTGTGGGCTTGCCGAGTGTGAGGGATCAGGGGGAGCTGCAGAGCATGTCCAGGGGGGCCTGAAAATTTCCCCCCATCCAGGGGCGGTGGTGGCGTTTCGGGGCCCCTCCCCCCTGCAGTGCCCCCTGGAGCCTTAAGGGGCGAATGCCTCTGCCTGGAAGTCAAACCCCCAAAAGGAACGCATTAGAAGGCCGACGAGTCCGGGTCGCCTTGGCTTGCTCTGGAGGCACTCCAAACGGGGCCAAAACCCAGGCGGCCCCCCCGGATCAGTGGGGGCGTGGGGGCTGGGCCCCGGAAACCTGGGTGTGACCCTTTTTGCGGGGCCCGCCCAGGGAAAGCTTCTCCTGCAGGGCCCGGGGCCCAAAATGCGACCGGGGGTCCCTGGTGGGCCCCTTTCTTTTAGAAGGGGAGGGCCGGTAAAACCAAGCCCCGGGGCTCGCCCTCGCTGCTGTGGGGTGCTCCCGGGGGGGCGCGGCAGAGGCGCCCAGAAGGTGGCAGGCACAGCCGCCCGGGGTGGCTTTTCTCACTGCCCATGCAGGCGGGGGTCTTTCCCGGGGTGGGCCCCAGAGCGGGCCTGTGGCATGGAGGGCTCCAACCCTGGCGTGGCGAAAGAGGGCCCCGGGGACTGTTGAAGACCGCGGAGAATCGGGGGAAACCGAGCTGGAGGGGGACTTGGGGGACAAACCCCGCAGACGGGCCCCCGCCTGCTGTGGCCGGGGCTCAGGCAGAGGCAAGAGGCGGGGGGGTTTAAGGGCATCCTCCTTCCCTTGCGGTTTCCCGGCCCCCGGGGGGCGAGTCGTCGGTTTTTGAAACCCCACCTGGATCCTGTCCTCGGGGCCCTGTCCTTTTGGGCCAGGTTTTTTCCCGGGCCCCGGGAATGCCAGGGAATCGATTCCCCCTGAAAAGGGTCCCATCAGAATCCCAGCTTGAGCCGGGGGTCTCCCCGGGTGCGCTGGGGCCTTTTCCCCCCTCCGCACAGGGAAACCCCCGAGGGGGCCCCTGGCCAGGCACCCCCTGGGGCGGGGGGGCCTTGGAAACAGGGGCCTCGGGCAAAGGGAAAAGGCTCTCCCTTTTTTCCGGCAGGCTTCTTTGGTTCTGAAACCGGTGTGTAGCGAGGCCGGGGATTTCCAAAGTTCCCCGGGCCCAAATCTTTTCCCCCTCGGTGTTTGCCTGGGTAAGGATTCAGGGGAAATTGCCAGGAGGCCCTCCCTTTCTTTTTTGGGGAAAACCAGGCCACCCCGGCGGGGGGGTTTTCCGTGCCTTTCTTCGGCCACCCCATAGCGGAAAACCAACCCTAAAGGGATGCACAGAGTGGGGGGCCACAGGGGAGGGGGCAGGCAACGTGAAAGGGAAAACGGGGGAAGGGCCCTTCCTTCAGTTTGCTCGGCCCGAGCCAGGTCTAAAACCCCCCAGTCCCCACCCGGGGCCACGGCCTCCGGGGTTTGTGACCCCCAGGGGCGTCCCCCCCCCCCCAGGACCCGCCCTCATAGCCCCAAACCCCAGGTCTTGCCAAGGCAGCTGCCTCCCCTTTTCCCCCCCGGGGCCCCAACCCCCCACACGGGCCGGGAGCACCCCTCCTCAGGGAGACCCTTTTTTCTAAGGACCCTCTTTTAAAACTGTCCCCTTTTGTTTCCCACCCCGGGGGCCCACGGGGGGCATTTTTTCCGGGGGCTTTGCTGGCGCTCTAAAACCCCCGAGTCCTCGGTTTTCCCCAAGGATTGCAAAGGGGGAAAGGAAAAAAACCCCAAACGTTTCCCCCCCAAGCTATGGGGTCCGGGCCGGCAAGTGCCCCCCCTCCTTGTCAAAGGTTTTTGGGTACCCTGCAGGGGGGCCCCTGCAGCCCTTTAAACTTCCCCGAGCTGGACCTCCGGGGGGAAGAGGGGGGGAGAGAATGAAAAGGGCCCCCCGGAAGCAGGAGCGGGGGCGGGAGCAGGACACTTCAGGGGGGGGAGGCGGGGGTTTTCTGCTCTTGTGCCCCCAGGCCCCCCGCTCCCCTGACGACTGACCCCCGGGCCCCAAAGGGGAGAAAGAGAGAGCGCTCCAGCCCCCCCCCCGACCCAAAGCCACACCTTCCAGCTGAGCCAGAAACAGTGCAGGGAGGAAGGGAGAGGATTCGGGTATATCTCCACCGCCCTGAGGGGGACGGGTCCCCCATGCTGTGTTTAAAGGGCGGGCGAGGTTTTGGGGAAAGGCCCGTGTGGGGCCCCCGGGGGCCCAAGCGGGTTTGAGCGTGGGGCGAGGTCCCCTCCCCCACTTTCTTTTTTTCCCCTCGCCGAGCGCGAACCACGGTTTGGCGGCCCCGAAAATCAAACCTTCAAAAATTCCTTGAACACAGCGGCCCCGGGAATGCAGTCCCCCTGTGGATTTGGGCCCGGGGCGCCTTTGGGGGGGGCTACCCTCTTTTGAATAGAGGCCCCCGGGAAAGGCAGCGGGGGGTTTCTGCTTTGGGAGGGGTGTCCCCCGGGCACCCGCCCCAACGACTGAAGCCCATTTGCCTGTCCCCTTTGCCTAGGCATCCCCCTCCGCTTTTCAGGCTTTGTTCCCCCCCCGGGAACCCCCCCCATCGCCCCGTCGTGCCTCCCCTTTGGGAAAAGGGCAGCCCGGCCGTTGTCCAGAAACCCCTTTTTGGGAGGCCTCAAGGAAAGGAAATTTTTTGAGGCCCCCCCATGATCCCCCCCTTTTTCCCCAAGGCTCTGCCAAATCCCCAAAAGACAGTTTCATCGAGGGGAAATTTAGGTGGGAAAATAAACGAGGGCCGGGGGGTGCTTTCCCCCGCCAGCCCGGGGGTCCTTGGGGGCTGTGTGTTCTGCCAGGGCCCCCAAGCCCACCAAAGTCCCCCCCTTTTGCTCTTGGGGCCCTGTTATCCGGGGCCCCCCCCCGCACCCGGGCCAAAACCGCACCCGCAGCCGCTCCCTGAGGAAACGCTTTGCCGTCCCCTCCCCCCCTTACTCTGGTGACAGACAGCAAAGGGGGTGAGTTCGGAAAACACCAGGGGGAGCGTGCTGGGGGGGTTACACCACAGGGGGCGAAGGGGGCGGGGTTCCCGTTCCCCCGGGTGCCGGGAGCTTCCCGGTCCCTTCCCCTTTGCGGGTCCCCAAGGTGTCAGGCCTCCCGTCGGAAATCTCCCCGGGCGGGGGGTGGCGCCCCACAAGTCACTTTGGGGGGAGGCAGTCGGGGCTGGAGGGGCTGGGCTGTGGGCTTGCGGAGTGTGACGCATCAGGGCGGAGCTGCAGAGCATTAATGTCAGGTGGGCCTGAAATCCTCCTACTTCCAGGGGCGGTGGTGGCGTTGCGGGCCTCTCCTCCTGCAGTGCCTCTGGAGCCTGAAGGTCGACTGCCTCGCCTGGAAGTCGCCCCAGACAGGAACGCATCTAGAAGGGCCGACGTGTCCGCGGGTCTGCCTTGGGCTTGCTTCTGCCGTAGGCACTCCAGCATGGCCAATCCCAGGCGGCCCCCTCGTAGTCTGTGGGGGCGTGCGGCCCTCCCCAATCCACCAGGAGCCTGGCTGTGACTTTCTGCGGAGCCCAAGGGACGCTTCTCCTGGCAGGCCCGGGCCAAGATGCGAGCAGGGGGGTCCCTGTGTAGACCCTTGCTTCAGAAGGCAGGGTCGTAAGCAGAGCCCAGGTGGATAGCCCTCGCTGATGTGAGTGCCTCAGCGGGTGCGGCAGAGGAGCACAGAAGGTGGCAGGCCCAGCCGGCCGGGATGGCTTGCTCATGCCACTGAAGGCTGGCTCTTCCTTGGCATGGGCCCCAGAGCGGTGCCTGTGGCATGGAGGCTCCATCCCCTGGCGGGCGACGAGGCCGCTGGCACGTTGAAGATCCGCGGAGATCGGGAAGCCGAGCTGGAGCGGAAGCCCGGGAGACACCGCTGCAGACGCCACTCCGCCTGCTGTGCGGATGGTCAGGCAGAGGCAAGAGGTGGCGGGGGAAGGGCGGCATCCTCACTTCTCGCGGTTCTCCCGTCCCGGGTGGCGAGCTCGTCGGTTCTGAAACCACACCTGGAGCCTGTCCTCGGGGAGCCCTGTCTTTCTCGGGGCCAGTTCTCCCGGCGCAATGCCCAGGAATCGATTCCTCTGAAAGGTCACATCAGAAGCCCAGCTTGTGAGCCGGAATCTACGCGAGTGCCTGGCCTTCTCCCTCCTCGACAGGAACCTTCGCAGGCCCGTGGCGCAGGCACCCCCTGGGCGGCCGGGGCTCTTGGGCACAGTGGCCCTCGGCAAAGGGCAGCTTGCCCTCGTTTGCAGGCTCGTTGTTCTGAAACCAGGTGTGTATGCGAGGCTCTGGACACCAGTTCTCCGGCCAGTCTTTCCCTCCCCCCCCCCCCCGCCTCGTTGATGCCTGGGTCAAGGTTTCAGGCGGAAAGTTCCAGGAGGGCCTGCCTCTGTTTGTGAAGCCACGCCACCTCCTGGCGTCGGGATCCGTGGACCTTCTTCGGCCATCCATAGCGAAAACCAAGCCCTGACTGCGAGCACAAGTGGAGGCCACAAGGGACTCTGGGAAGCGCAGCGTGCTACAGATACACGAGGGAACGCCCTTTCCTTCAGCTGCTCGGTCGAGCCAGGTCTGACATTCCCCATCCACACCCACGCCCACGGCCTCCTGGGATTGTGGACACCCATCGCTCCCCGCCCCAGGACCCGCCCTCATAGACCAAAACCCCAGGTGCTTGCTCAGGCAGCTGCCTGCCCTTTCCCCAGGCACCCAACACCCCACAGTGCCTGAGCACTCCTGCTCTCAGAGATTCCTGATTTCCTAAGGACCCTCTCTTAACCGGTCCCTTGTTCTCCACACGGCGCCTCACGGGGCACTTCTCCGGGGAGGCTTTGCTGGGCCTCCTATACCCCAGTCCTCGCTTTTCCCCTAAGGATTGCAAGTGGCCAGGAAAGAAACCCCCGTTCTCCACCGAGCTAGCGGTCCTGGGCGCGGCAATGAGTCCGCCCCTCTTGTCTAAGGTCTTTGTACCCTGCAGAGGGCCCTTGCAGCCCGTGTACTTCCCCGAGCGGACCTCCGTAGGGAGGATGGGGAGCGAATAGAGGGCCCCTGGAAGCAGGAGCGGGGCAGGAGCAGACACTTCAGTGGTAGGCGGGCTTGACTGCTTCTAGTGCCCTCAGGCCCGCTCCCCTGACGACTGACTCCCAAGAGCCTCAAGGGAGAAAGAGAGAGCGCTCCATGTCCCCACCCCCCGATCAAAGTCCACACACAGCGTCCCAGCTGAGCCATACAAGAGCAAACGGAGGAAGGGGAGAGGATTCGGGTATATCTCCACCGCCTCTGAGGTGGACGGACGCCATGCGTGTTCTGGAGGCTGGCGAGGCTCGGAGGCACGTGTCGGGACCCGTGGGCAATGCAGGTGAGCGAGTGGTGCGAGTTCCGTCTCCTCCACACTTCTTTGTTCCCAATCGCAGAGCGCGAACACACGGTTTTTGCGCCGGCAACTCATTCCTCAGATTCCGTGAACACAGGGCCTGGAAGTGCAGGTCGCCTGTGGATGGCTGGCGCCTTTGGGAGCTGACCTCTCTGTGTCAACAGGGCCCTGGGAATGGGCAGCGTGGGCTACTGCTTTGCAGGGGTTCCCCGGGCACCCGCCCCAACGACTGAAGCCATTTGCAATGTCCTTCGCCTAGGCATCCAGCTCCTGCTCCTCAGCAAGTGCCGCGCCGGGACCCACCATCGCCACGTCGTGCCTCCCCTTCTCGAAGAGGGCAGCCCGCCAGTTGTCTCAGAGCTCCGTATTGGGTGAGGCCTCAAGGAAGGAAGTGTCAGAAGGACATGGCAGATCCCCCTTGGCCCTAAGGCTCTGCCATCCAGAATACAGTGCATCGTGGAATTGAGGTGGAATAAGCGATTGGCCTGCGGCGTGCCTTTCCCAGCCACGGCGGGCCTTGGGCGGCTGTGTGTTCTGACAGGGCTCCAAGCCCACCAAAGTCCACTTAATGCTCTGGCCCTGTTATCCCGGGGCCCACAAGCCGCACGCCGAGGCCCCACACCGCAACCGCACCGCTCCACTGAGCACACGCTCACTGCCGTCCCACAATCATCCTCCCCTACTCTGAGCTGAGCAGACACTAAAGGGTGTGAGTTCGGTACACAGCCAGGGGTGAGCGTGCTGGGGGGCTTAACACTCACAGATCGCAGGTGCTGCTTCCTGTTCCGCCGGTCCGGTAGCTTCCAGGTCCTTTCCCCCTGGCGGGTCCCCAAGGATGTCAGGCCTCCCGTCTGAGACCTCCTGCTGGGCGGGATGGCGCACACAAGTCCTTTGCGGAGGACAGTCGGGGCTGTGGGAGCTGGCTGTGGCTTGCTGAGACGTGAGGCCATCAGGGGAGCCAGCAGACATGTCCAGGAGGCCGGAATTCCCTCCTCATCCAGGGGGGCGTGGTGGCGTTGCGGCCTCTCCTCCTGCAGTGCCTCTGGAGCCTGAAGGTCGACTGCCTCTCTCTTGCGGAAGTCAGCCCCAGACAGGAACGCATCTAAAGGCCGACAGTCCGGGGTCGCCCTTGGCTTGCTCGGGCGGCACTCCAGCAGGCCAATCCCAGGCGGCACCCCACTAGTCAGTGGGGCTGCCGGCTGGCCCAGGAGCCTTGGCTGTGACTTTCTGCGGCCAGGCCCAGGACGCTTCTCCTTGCAGGCCCGGGCCAAGATGCGACCGGGTCCCTGTGGTGGACCCTTGCTTCAGAAGGGCAGGGTCCGGTCCAGCCAGAGCCCCGGAGGCTCGCCCTCCCTGCTTGCTGCTCAGCGGGGGGCGGCAGAAGCCTCAAAGTGGCAGGCACAGCCCGCCGGGGGGGGGGGGGGGGGGCGGGGCTGGCTTGCCACATCCCACTGCAGCTTGGGTCTTCCATATGCATGGGCCCCCAGAGCCATGCCTGTGGCATGAGGGCCTCAATCCCTGGCGTGGCGACGAGGCCGCAGGCACTGTTGAAACCGCGGAAGAATCGGGAAGCCGAGCTGAGCGGAGCTGGAACAAAAACCGCTGCAGACGCCTTCGCCTGCTGTGGCAGATGCTCCGGCGAGCAGAGAGGCGGCGGGTGAAGGTGGCATCCTCACTTTTCGCGGTTCCGCCCGTGGCAGCTCGTCGGTTCTGAAACCACACCTGGATCCTGTCCCTCGGGAGCCTGTCTTCGGGGCTATTCTTCCCGGGCGGCAATGCCAGGGAATCGATTCCTCTGAAAGGCTCCCATCAAATCCCAGCTTGAGCCGGATCTACGCGGGTGCGCTGGCCTTCCTCCCCTCCGCGACAGGAACCTCGAGGGGTGCCCGTGGCACCAGCACGCCCGGTGCGCGGGCTCTTGGGCACAGTGCCTCGGGCACGGGCAGGCCCTGCCTCTTCTGCAGGAGTCTTCTTTGGGTCTGAAACCAGGTGTGTATGCGAGGCTCTTGGACTTCCAAGTTCTCTTTCTCCGGCCATCCTTTCCCTCTCGTGATGCCTGGGTAAATTCAGGCGGAAAGTGCCAGAGGCCTGCCTCTGTTGTTGGAAGCCAGGCCACCCTCTGGCGTCGGGTGCCGTCGACCTTCTTCGCCAGCCAGAAGCTGAAAACAAGCCCTGAAGGTGAGGCACAGAGTGGGGGGCCACAAGGGACCTGGGCAGCGCAATCCAGCTGCACAGGACACAGGGAAGCCCTTCCTTCAGCTGCTCGGCGAGCCAGGTCTGAAATCCCGTCCCCACCCAGCGCCAACGGCCTCCCTGGGATTGTGACACCCATGACGACTCACCGCCCCATGACCGGCCCTCATAGACCAAAACCCAGGCTTGCTCAAGGCAGCTGCCATGCCCTTCCCCAGCTCCCCAACACCCACACTGCCTGAGCACTCCTGCTCTCCAGGTAGATTCCTGATTTCTAAGGACCCTCCTAACTGTGCCCTTTGTTTCTCCACAAGGGGCCTCACGTGGGGCACACTTCCGGGGGAGGGGGCTTTGCAGGGCGCATCTAATACCCCGCGTCCCGCTTTCCTAATGAGTTGCAAGGGCCAGGAAAGAAACCCACCGTTTCCCTCCATAGGCTATGCGTGTCCTGGGCGCGGCATGCCGCCCCTCCTTGTCTAAGGTCTTTGTACCCGCAAGGCCCTGCAGCCCGTTACTTCCCCCGAGACGACCCTCCGTGGGCAGAGAGGGGAGAGAATGAGTGGCCCCTGGAACAGGAGCGGGGCAGGAGCAGGACACTTCACAGAGTGGTAGGCGGGGGCTTCTGCTCTATCCCTCAGGCCCGCTCCCCTGACGACTGACTCCCAGTGCTCAAGGAAAAGAGAGAGCGCGCCTAGTCCCCACCCCGATCAAAGTCGCACACGCGTCCAGCTGACCAGTACAGTGCACGGAGGAAGGGGAGAGGATTCGGGGTAAAATCTCCAACCGCCCTGAGTGGACGGTCGCCATGCGTGTGATGGAGGCGGGCGAGGCTCGGGAGGCACGTGTGCGGACCCGTGGGCAATGCATGGTGAGCGTGGCTAGGTCGTCTCCTCACTTGCTTTGTCACTCGCAGAGCGCGAACAGGGACACGGTTTGCGCCTGAAACTCATCCTTCAGAATCCTTGAACACCGGGCGCCTGGAAGTGCAGTCGCCGTGGATGGCCTGGGGCCCTTTGGGGAGCTGACCCTCTTGTGACATAGAGGCCCTGGAAATGGGCAGCGTGGGTTACCTGCTTTGCAGGGGTCCCCGGCACCCGCCCCAACGAACTGAAGCCATTTGCATGTCCTTCGCAGAGCATCCCGCTCCTGCTCCCTCAGGCCATATAGTCCCTGCGCCGGAACCCCAACCATCGCCTCGTCGTGCCTCTCCTTCTGGAAGAGGGCAGCCCGCCAGTTGTCTCAGAGCCCGTATTGGGGTGGCCTCAAGAAGGAGTTTCAGAGACCACATGATCGCCCCTTTGCCTAAGGCTCTGCCATTCCCAAATGACAGTGCATCGATGGAATTGAGGTGGGAAGTAAGCGAGTGGCCTGCGGCGTGCTTTCCCCAGCCAGCGGCGGTCCTTGGGCGGCTGTGTGTTCTGCCAGGGCTCCAAGCCCACCAAAGTCCACTTATGCTCTTGGGCCCTGTTATCCCGGGGCCCCAAGCCGCACCGCGCCACACCGCACCGCAGCCGCTCCACTGAGCACACGCTCATTGCCGTCCACTCTCCCCTTACTCTGGCTGACAGACAGCTAAAGGGTGTGAGTTCGGAACACACCAGGGTGAGCGTGCTGGGGGGCTTAACACGCACAGGAGTCGAAGGTTCTGGCTTCCTGGTCCGCCGGGTGCCAGTAGCTTCCAGGTCCTTCCCCTTTGCGGGTCCCCAAGGATGTCAGGCCTCCCGTCTGAGACCTCCTGCTGGGCGGGGATGGCGCACACAAGTCACTTTGCGGGAGGCAGTCGGGGCTGGAGGGAGCTGGGCTGTGGGCTTGCTGAGTGTGAGGCATCAGGGGGAGCTGCAGAGCATGTCCAGGAGGGCCTGAAATTCCTCCTCATCCAGGGGCGGTGGTGGCGTTGCGGGCCTCTCCTCCTGCAGTGCCTCTGGAGCCTGAAGGTCGACTGCCTCTGCCTGGAAGTCAGCCCCAGACAGGAACGCATCTAGAAGGCCGACGAGTCCGGGGTCTGCCTTGGCTTGCTCTGGAGGCACTCCAGCAGGGCCAATCCCAGGCGGCCCCCACGTAGTCAGTGGGGGCGTGCGGCTGGCCCAGGAGCCTGGCTGTGACTTCTGCGGCCAGCCCAGGGACGCTTCTCCTGCAGGCCCGGGCCAAGATGCGACCGGGGGTCCCTGTGTGGACCCTTGCTTCAGAAGGGCAGGGTCCGGTCCAGCCAGAGCCCCGGAGGCTCGCCCTCGCTGCTGTGAGTGCTCAGCGGGGTGCGGCAGAGGCGCACAGAAGGTGGCAGGCACAGCCGCCGGGCTGGCTTGCTCACTGCCCACTGCAGGCTGGGCTCTTCCTTGGCATGGGCCCCAGAGCGGTGCCTGTGGCATGGAGGGCTCCATCCCTGGCGTGGCGACGAGGCCGCTGGCACTGTTGAAGATCCGCGGAGAATCGGGAAGCCGAGCTGGAGGCGGAGCTGGAGACACCGCTGCAGACGCCTCCGCCTGCTGTGGCGGATGCTCAGGCAGAGGCAGAGAGGCGGCGGGTGAAGGCGGCATCCTCACTTTCGGCGGTTCCCGGCCCGGGTGGCGAGCTCGTCGGTTCTGAAACCACACCTGGATCCTGTCCTCGGGGAGCCCTGTCTTTCGGGCCAGTTCTTCCCGGGCGGCAATGCCAGGGAATCGATTCCTCTGAAAGGCTCCCATCAGAATCCCAGCTTGAGCCGGATCTACGCGGGTGCGCTGCCTTCTCCCTCCTCGACAGGAACCTCGAGGGGCCCGTGGCGCAGGCACCCCCTGGGGCGGGCGGGGCTCTTGGGCACAGTGGCCTCGGGCAAAGGGCAGGCTCTGCCTCTTCTGCAGGCTTCTTTGGTTCTGAAACCAGGTGTGTATGCGAGGCTCTGGGACTCCAAGTTCTCCGGCCAGTCTTTCCCTCTCGGTGATGCCTGGGTAAGGATTCAGGCGGAAAGTTGCCAGGAGGGCCTGCCTCTGTTGTGGAAGCCACGCCACCCTCTGGCGTCGGGGTTCCGTGGACCTGCTTCGGCCATCCATAGCGGAAAACCAAGCCCTGACTGCGATGCACAGAGTGGAGGGCCACAAGGGAGCTGGGCAGCGCAAGCGTGCACAGGACACGAGGGAAGCCCTTCCTTCAGCTGCTCGGTCGAGCCAGGTCTGAAATCCCCAGTCCCCACCCAGCGCCACGGCCTCCTGGGATTGTGGACACCCATGCGTCTCCCCGCCCCAGGACCCGCCCTCATAGACCAAACCCAGGTGCTTGCTCAAGGCAGCTGCCTGCCCTTTCCCCCAGGCTCCCAACACCCCACACTGGCCTGAGCACTCCTGCTCTCAGGGAGATTCCTGATTTCTAAGGACCCTCTCTTAACTGTGCCCTTTGTTCTCCACACGGGGCCTCACGTGGGGCACCTTCCGAGGGCTTTGCTGGGCGCTCTATACCCCGAGTCCTCGGCTTTCCCTAAGGAGTTGCAAGGGGGCAGGAAAGAAACCCACGTTTCCCTCCAGAGCTATGCGGGTCCTGGGCGCGGCAAGTGCCGCCCCTCCTTGTCTAGGTCTTTGGTACCCTGCAGAGGGCCCTGCAGCCCGTTACTTCCCCGAGCTGGACCTCCGTGGGGAAGAGAGGGGAGAGAAGAGGGGGCCCCCTTTAAGCAGGAGCGGGGGCGGGAAAGCGGGACATTTCCAGTGGGGGTAGGCGGGGTTTTCTGCTCTATGCCCTCGGGCCCCGCTCCCCTAAACACTGACTCCCCAAGCCCCGGGGAGAAAGAGAGAGCGCTCCACTCCCCACCCCGATCAAAGTCACACACGCGTCCAGCTAGCCAGTACAGTGCACGGAGGAAGGGGAGGGGTTTCGGGGTATATCTCCACCGCCCTGAGGGGACGGGGCGCCATTTCGTGTGCTGGGGGCGGGCGAGGGTCGGGAGGCACGTGGCGGGAAACCCCTGGGCAATGCAGGTGAAACGTGGGGCGAGGTCCGTCTCCACAAATTGCTTTTTTTCACTTTGCAAGCGCGAACCACGGGTTTGGGCCCCCGGGGAACTCTTTCCCTTTAGAATTCCTTTAACACAAAGGGGGCCTGGGAAGTGCAGTCGCCTGTGGATGGCCCCGGGGCGCCTTTGGGGGGGGGTGACCCTCTTTTGACATAGAGGCCCCCGGGGAAAAGGCGGGGGTGGGCTTTCGCTTTGGGAGGGGTGTCCCCGGGCACCCCCCCAACGAAATGAAGCCCCCTTTGCATGTCCTTCGCCTAGGGATCCCCCTCCTTTTCCTCAGGGATATCCCGGGGCCGGGACCCCCCCCATCGCCACGTCGTGCCTCTCCTTCTGGAAGAGGGCAGCCCCCCAGTTTTTCTCAGAGCCCCTATTGGGGGGGCCTCCCAAGGGAAAGGGAAATTTCAGAGGACCGGCATGGAAACCCCCCCCTTTTCCAAGGCTTTTGCCAGTCCCCAAATGACAGTGCATCGATGGAATTGAGGTGGGAAGTAAGCGAGTGGCCCGCGGGGGTGCTTTCCCCAGCCAGCGGCGGTCCTTTGGGGGGCTGTGTGGGTTTTGCCCGGGCTCCAAGCCCACCAAAGGCCACTTATGCTCTTGGGGCCCTGTTTTCCCGGGGCCCCAAGCCGCACCGCGCCAAAAAACCCCCACCGGGAGCCGCTCCACTGAGCACAACGCTCATTGCCGTCCCCCCCCCCTTTTCCCCCTTTCTCTGGCTGCAGACAGCTAAAGGGGGTTTAGTTCGGAACACACCAGGGTGAGCGTGCGGGGGGCTTAAAAAACGCACAGGATCGAAGGTTCTGGGTTCCTGGGCCGGGCCCGGGGGCCAAGCTTCCGGGGCCTTTCCCCCTTTCGGGGCCCCAAGGAGTCCCGGCCTCCCGTCTGGGGACCTCCTGCTGGGCGGGGGGTGGCGCACACAAGTCACTTTGCGGGGGGCAAATCGGGGCTTTGGGGGGAGCTGGGCTGTGGGCCCTTTCTGAGTTGAGGCTTTAGGGGGGGCTTTCAGAGCATGTCCAGGGGGGCCGAAATTTTTCCCCCTCATTTCCCGGGGCGGTGGGGGCCCTTGCGGGCCCCCCTCCTCCGGGATGCCTCTGGAGCCTGAAGGTCGACTGCCTCTGCCTGGAAGTCAGCCCCAGACAGGGAAAGCATCTAGAAGGCCACCCAGTCCGGGGTCTGCCTTTGGGTTGTCTGGAGGCCACTCCAGCCCGGGGCCAATCCCAAAGGGGGCCCCCACGTATCATGGGGGGTGCGGGTGGCCCCGGAGCCCTGGCTGTGGGCCTTTTTTGCGGCCAGCCCAGGGGCGCTTCTCCTGCAGGCCCGGGCCAAGATGCGACCGGGGGGCCCTTTTTGGACCCTTGCTTCAGAAGGGCAGGGGCCGGTCCAGCCAGAGCCCCGGGGGCTCGCCCTCGCTGCTGTGAGTGCTCAGCGGGGTGGGCAGAGGCGCACAGAAGGTGGGAGGCACGCCGCCGGGCTGGCTTTCTCACTGCCCATTTCAGGCTTTGGGGTCTTCCTTGGCATGGGGCCCCCGAGCGGTGCCTGTGGGCATGGAGGGCTCCATCCCTGGCGTGGCGACGAGGCCCCCCTGGCACCCGTTGAAGACCGCGGAGAATCGGGAAGCCGAGCTGGAGGCGGAGCTGGGACACCGCTGCAGAGCCTCCGCCTGCTTGGCGGATGCTCAGGCAGAGGGAGAGAGGCGGCGGGGGAAGGGGGGCATCCCACTTTCGGCGGTTCCCCCCCCCCCCCCTGGCGAGCTCGTCGGTTTTTGAAACCACACCTGGATCCTGTCCCGGGGGGGCCCCGTCTTTTGGGCCCGTTTTTTCCCGGGGGGCAAAGGGCCCGGGGAAAAACCCCCTTTCCCCTGAAAGGGTCCCATCCCAAACCCACGGGGGCCGGAAACTACGCGGGGGCGCTGCCCCTTTTCCCTTTCCCCGACAGGAACCTCGAGGGGCCCGTGGCGCAGGCACCCCCTGGGGCGGGCGGGGGTCTTGGGCACAGTGTGCCTCGGGCAAAGGGCGGGCTCTGCCTTTCTTTCTCAGGCTTCTTGGTTTGAAACCAGGTGTGTATGCGAGGCTCCTGGGACTCCAAGTTCTCCGGCCAGTCTTTCCCTCTCGGTGATGCCTGGGTAAGGATTCAGGCGGAAAGTTGCCAGGAGGGCCTGCCTCTGTTGTGGAAGCCACGCCACCCTCTGGCGTCGGGGTTCCGTGGACCTGCTTCGCCATCCAATAGCGGAAAACCAAGCCCTGACTGCGATGCACAGAGTGGAGGGCCACAAGGGACTGGGCAGCGCAAGCGTGCACAGGACACGAGGGAAGCCCTTTTCCCTTCAAGCTGCTGGGTCGAGCCAGGTCTGAAATCCCCAGTTCCCCACCCAGCGCCACGCCTCCTGGGATTGTGGACACCCATCAGCGGTCTCCCCCCCCCCCAGGGACCCCCCTCATAGACCAAAACCCAGGTGCTTGCCAAGGCAGCTGCCCTGCCCTTTCCCCCAGGCTCCCAACACCCCAAAACTGGCCTGAGCACTCCTGCTCTCAGGAGATTCCTGATTTCTAAGGACCCTCTCTTAACTGTGCCCTTTGTTCTCCACACGGGGCCCTCACGTGGGGCACCTTCCAAAGGGCTTTGCTGGGCGCTCTATACCCCGAGTCCACCGGCTTTCCCTAAGGAGTTGCCAAGGGGGCAGGAAAGAAAAACCCACGTTTTTTCCCTCCAGAGCTATCGGTCCTGGGCGCGGCAAGTGCCGCCCCTCCTTGTCTAGGTCTTTGGTACCCTGCAGAGGGCCCTCCCAGCCCTTTTTACTTCCCCCGAGCTGGACCTCCGTGGGGAAGAGAGGGGAGAGAATGAGAGGGCCCCGGGAAGCAGGAGCGGGGGCAGGAGCAGGACACTTCAGTGGGGGTAGGCGGGGCTTCTCCCTCTAGTGCCCTCAGGCCCGCCCCCCCTGACGACTGACTCCCAGAGCTCAAGGGAGAAAAGAGAGAGCGCTCCAAAGTCCCCCCCACCCCGATCAAAGTCACACACGGGCGTCCAGCTTTAGCCAGTACAGTGCACGGAGGAAGGGGAGAGGTTCGGGGTATATCTCCACCGCCCTGAGGTGGACGGGTCGCCATGCGTGTGCCTGGAGGCGGGCGAGGCTCGGGGGGCACGTGTGCGGGAAACCCCGGGGGAATGCCAGTGAGCGTTTGGGGGAGGTCCTCCCACTTTCCCACACTTCTTTGTTTTACTAATCAGAGCGCGAACCCACGGTTTGGCGCCTGCAACTCATCCTTCAGAATTCCTTGAACACAGGCGGCCTGGGAAGTGCAGTCGCCTGTGGATGGCCCCGGGGGGCCTTTGGGGGGGCTGGACCCTCTTGTGACATAGAGGCCCTGGGAAATGGCAGCGGTGGGCTAAATGCCCTTTGCAGGGGTGTCCCCGGGCACCCGCCCCAACGAAACTGAAGCCATTTGCATGTCCTTCGCCCTAGGCATCCCGCTCCTGCTCCTCAGGCATAGTCCCGCGCCGGGACCACCACCATCGCCACGTCGTGCCGCTTCCTTCTGGAAGAGGGCAGCCCGCCAGTTGTATCAGACCCGTATTGGAGGCCCTCAATGAAGAATTTCAGAGGACTCCGGCATGAGCGCCCCTTTCCTAAGCCTGCCAGTCTCAAATTACATGCATCGATGGAATTGAGGTGGCAAGTCAGCAGTGGCCTGCGGGGCGGCTGCTTTCCCTCCCAAGCCAGCGGCGGTCCTTGGGCGGCTGGTGGTTCTTTCTGGCAGGGCTCCTAAAGCCCACAAAGTCCACTTATGCTCTTGGGCCCCTGTTATCACCGGGGCCCCAAGCCGCACCGCGCCACACCCACCGCAGGCCGCGCCACTGAGCAAACGCTCATGCGCGTCCACTCTCCCCCTTACTATGGCTGCCAGAACAGCGAAAGGGTGTGAGTTCGAACACACCAGGTGAGGTGCTGGGGGGCTTAACCACGCAACAGGAGTCGAAGGTTCTGGCTTCCTGTCCGCCAGTGCCAGTAACTCCAGCCTACTCCGTTCTGCGTTCCCCAAGTTGTCACCTCCCTTCTGAGACCTCCTGCTGGGCGGGGATGGCGCACACAAAGGTCACTTGCGGGAGGCAGATCGGGGCTGAGGGACCTCGGGCATGTGGCTTGCTGAGTGTGGAGCACTCAGATGGGAGCTTGCCAGAGCATGTCCCAGGAGGGCCTGAAAATTCCTCCTCCATCCAGGCCGTGGTGCGTTGCGGGCCTCTCCTCCTGCATGCCTCTGAGCCTGAAGGTCGACTGCCTCTGCCGGGTAGGTCAGTCCCCAGACAGGAACGCATCTAGAAGCCGCATCCGGGTCTGCCTTGCTTGCTCTGAGGCACTCCAGCAGGGCCAATCCAGGCGGCCCCCGACGTAGTCCATTGGGGCGTGCGGCTGGCCCCAGAGCCTGCTGTGACTTCTGCAGCCAACCCAGGGACGCTTATCCTGCAGGCCCGGGCCAAGATGCAGCGAGACCGGGGTCCCTGTTGGACCTTGCTTCAGAGGCAGGTGCCCGACCAGCCAGAGCCCCGGAGGTCTTCGCCCGCCTGATGTGAGTGCTCAGCAGACGGGTGCGGCAGAGGCGCACAGCAGTGGCAGGCACAGCCGCCGGGCTGGCTTGCTCACTGCCGACTGCAGCTGGGCTGCTTCCTTGGTCATGGTCCCCAGAGCGTGCCTGTGGCAATGGAGGCTCCATCCCCTGGCGTGGCGACCGAGGCCGCTGGCACTGTTGAAGATCCGCGGAGAATCGCGAAGTCCGAGCTGGAGCCACGGAGCTGGAGACACCCAGCAGCAACGCCTCCGACCTGCTGTGGCGGATGCTCAGGCAGAGGCAGAGAAGGCGCGGGTGAAGGCGGCATCCTCACTTTCCACGGCGGTTTCCCGGCCCGGGTGCGAGCTCGTCGGTTCTGAAACCACACTGGATCCTGTCCTCGGAGCCCTGTCTTTGGCCAGTTTCTTCCCGGGCGGAAGCCAGGATCAGATTCCCTGAAAGGCTCCCATCCGAAATCCCAGCTTGAGCCGGTCAACGCGGGTGCGCTGCCTTCTGCCTCCTCGACAGAGCCTCGAGGGCATCGTGGCGCTAGCACCCCCCTGGGGCGGGCGGGGCTCTTAGGCACAGTGGCCTCGGGCAAAAGGCTAGGCTCTCTCTTCTGCAGGCTTCTTTGGTTTCTGAAACCAGGTGTTATGCGAGGCTTCTGGGACTCCAAGTTTTCTCCTCCGGGCGCAGTCTTTCCCTCTCGGTGATATTGCCTGGGTAAGGATTCAGAGGCGGAAATTGCCAAGGAGGGCCTGCCAACTGTTGTGGAAGCCCGCCACCCTCTGGCGTCGGTGTTCCGTGGAACCTGCTACGCCATCCATAGTGAAAACAACCAAGCCCTGACTGCGATGCACAGAGTGGGAGGGCCACAAGGGACCTGGGCACGCAAGCGTCACAGACATCGAGAAAGCCCTTCCTTCTAGCTGCTCGTTCGAGGCCAGTCTGAAATCCCCGTCCCCAACCACCCACGGCCTCGCTGGGATTGTGGACACCTACAATGATTCTCCCCGCCCCAGACCCCCCCCGCCCTCATAGACCAAACCCAGGTGCTTTGCTCAAGGCACTGCCGCCCTTTCCCCCAGCTCCAACACGCCACACTGGCCCTGACACTCCTGGCCTCGCAGGGAGCGTCCTGATTTTCTAAGAAAGGACCCTCGCTCTAACTGTGCCCTTTGTTCTCCTCACGGGCCTCACGTGGGGCACCTTCCCAGGGCTTTGCTGGCCACTATACCTCCCCAGCCTCCTTTCCTCCCGAAGAGTGGCAAAGAGGGCAGGAAACAACCCCGTTTCCCTCCAGAGATATACGGGTCTGGGCCGCGGCAAGTGCCGCATCTCTCCTTGTCTAGGGTCTTTGGGTACCCTGCAGAGGGCACGCTGCGAGCCCGATTACTCCTCGAGCTGGACATCCGTGTGGAAGAGAGGGAGAGAATGAAGAGGGCCCCTGGAAGCAGAGCGGGGCAAGGAGCAGGACACTTTCAGTGGGGGTAGCGGCGTCTGCTCTAAGGTGCCTCAGCCCGCTCTCCCTGACACTGACTCCCAGAGCTCAAGGAGAAAGAGAGAGCGCTCCAGGCCCCCACCCGAAAAAGTCACACACGCGTCCAGCTGAGCCAGTAAGTGCACGGAGGAGGGGAGAGGATTCGGGGTATATCTCCACCGCCCTGAGGTGGACGGTCCGCCATGCGGTCTGAGGCTGCGAGGTTCGGATCACGTGTGCGGGACACCTGGGCAATGCAGGTGTGCGGGGCGAGGTCCCGTCTCCCACACTTTCCTTTGTTCACTCTCAGACGCGCGAACCAGCGGTTTTGCGCCTAGGCAACTCATCCTCAGGAATTCCTTGAACACAGGCGGCCTGGAAGTGCAGTCCGCCTGTGGATGGCCTGGGGCGCCCTTTGGAGGGCTACCCTCTTGGACATAGAGGGCCCTGGGAAATGGCAGCGGTGGGCTACTGCTTTTGCAGGGGTGTCCCCGGCACCCAGCCCCAACGAACTGAAGCCATTTGCATTCCTACTTTCGCCTAGGCATCCCGCTCCTGCTCCTCAGCATAAGTCCCCGCGCCGGACCCCCACCATCGCTCCTCGTGGCTCTCCTTCTGAAGAGGGCAGCCCGCCATTTTGTCTCAGAGACCCGTATTCGGGACCTCAAGAAGGAAGTTTTCAGAGCGGATCCGGCATGACGCCACCCTTTCCTTAGCTCTGCCATCCCAAATGACAGTGCATCGATGGAATTGAGGTGGGATTAGCGAGTGGCATGCTCGTCTGCTTACCCCCCCGCCAGAGCGGCGGTCCCTTGGCGGCTGTGTGTTTCAACCAGGCTCCAAGCCCACAAAAAGTCCACTTATGCTCTTGGGCCCCCTGTATCCGGCCCCAAGCCGGCACCGCGCCACACCGCACCGCAAGGCCCTCCACGTGAGCACACGCTGTCAGATTGCCGGGCCCACCTCCCTTACTTTACTTACCTCTGGCCTGACTGACTCTACAACAGGTGTCAGTTCGGGAACACACCAGGGAAGCGTGCTGGGGGGCTTAACAAAAACGCACAGGAGTCGAACGTCTGGCTTCCTGGTCCGCCGGTTGCCAGTAGCTTCCAGGTCTCCCCTTTCTAGCGGTCCCCAAGGATTCAGGCCTTCCCGTCTGAGTCCTCCTGCTGGGCGGGGATGGCGCACACAAGTCCACTTTGGCGGGAGGAGTCGGGGCTGAGGGAGCTGGGCTGTGGGCTTTGCTGAGTTGGTGAGGCATCAGGGGAAGCTGCAGAGCAGGTCCAGGAGGGCCTGAAATTCCTCCTCATGCCAGGGGCGGTGGTGGCGATGCGGGCCTCTCCTCCTGCAGTGCCTCTGGAGCCTGAAGGTCACTGCCGCGCCTCTGCCTGGAAGTCAGCCCCAGACAAGGAAACGCATCTAGAAGGCCGACGAGTCCGGTCGGCCTTTGCTTGCTTCTGGAGGCACACAGCAGGGCCATTCCCAGTCGCCCCACGTAGCAGTGGGGCGTGCGCTTGGCCCAGGCCTGGCTGTACTTCTGCGGCCAGCCCTAGGGACCTTCTACCTGCACCAGGGCCAAGATGCGACCGGGGTCCATGGGTAACCCCATGCTTCAGAAGGGCATGGGTTCCGTAAAAGCCCCAGAGCCCAGAGGCTTCCGCCCCTCGCTTGCTGTGAGTGCTCAGCGGGGTGCGGCAGAGGCGCACAGAAGGTGGCAAGGCACAGCCGCCCTGGCCTGCTTGCTCACTGCCCAACAGCTGGGTCTCTTGCCTTGGCATGGGCCCGAGAGCGTGCCTGTTCATGGAGGGCTCCATGCCTGCGCGCGACGAGGCCGCTGGCTCTGTTGAACATACCCGCGAGAATCGGGAAGCCGAGCTGGAGCGGAAGCTGGAGACAAAACCGCTGCAGACGCCTCCGCCTGCTGTGGCGGATGCTCAGCAGAGGCAGAAGGCGGCGGTGAAGGCGGCATCCTCAATCTCGGTTCCGCGTTCCCCCCCAGTGGCGACTCAGTCCGTTCTGAAAAACCACACCTGGATCCTGTCCTCTCGGGGTGAGCCCGTCTTTCGGGGCCAGTTCGTCCCGGCGGCAATGCCAGGAATCGATTCCTCTGAATGCTCCATCAGAATCCCAGCTTGACCGGATCCTACGCGGGTGCGCTGGGCTTCTCCCACCTCGACAGGAACCTTCGAGGGGCCCCGTGCGCAGGCACCCCCTGGCGGGCGGGGCTTCTTGGGCACAGTGGCCACGGCAAAGGGCGGCTCTGACCGCTTCTGCAGGCTTCTTTGGGTTCTGAAAACCAGGTGTGTATGCGAGGCTCTGGGACTCCAATTCTCTCGCCATCCTTATTTTCCCTCTCGTGATGTCCTGGTAAGGATTCAGGCGGAAAGTTGCCAGAGGGCCTGCCACTGTTGTGAAGCCACGCCACCCTCAGCGTCGGGTTTCCAGTGGACCTGGCTTTCGGCCTTCTCGTAGCGAAAACCAAGCCCTACTGCGAAGCATCAGAGTGGAGGCCACAAGAGGACCTGGGCAGCGCAAGCGTGCCACAGGAACACGAGGGAAGCCCTTCCTTCTGCTGCTCGTTCGAGCCAGGCTCGAAATCCCCAGTCCCCCACCCAGCGCCACGGCCTCCTGGAGTTGTGGACCACCAATTGCGTCTCCCGCCCCAGGACCCGCCTCATAGACCAAACCCAGAGTGCTTGCTCAAGGCAGCTGCCTGCCCTTTCCCCCAGCTCCCAACACCCACAACTGGCCTTGAGCACTCCTGCTCTCAGGGAGATTCCTGATTCTAAGGCCCTCTCGTAACTTGCCCATTGTTTCTCCACACGGGCCTCACGTGGGGCACCTTTCCCAGGGCTTTCTGGCGCCTATACCCGAACCTCGGCTTTCCCTAAGTACTTGCAAGGTGCAGGAAAAGAAGCCCCCATTTTCCCTCAGAGCTACGGTCCTGGCGCCTGGCAATGCCGCCCCTTCATGTTTTTTTTTTCCCTCCTAAGGTCTTTGGTCCCTGCAGAGGGCCCTGCAAGCCCCGTTTACTTCCCCGACTGGACCTCCGTGGGGAAGAGAGAGGGGAGGGGAATGAGAACAGGCCCCTGGAAGCAGAGCGGGCAGGAGCAGACACTATCAGTGGTGTTAGCGAGGCCTTCTGCTCTAGTGCCCTCAAGACCTCCCCTGACGACCTGACTCTCCCAACCTCAAGGTAGAAAGAGAGAGCCTCCACGTCCCCACCCCGATCAATGTCACACACGCGTCCAGCTGACCAGTACAGTGCACGGAGGAAGGGGAGAGGATTCCGGTATATCTCCACGCCCGAGTGGACGGTCGCCATGGGTGTGTGGAGGCGGGGGAGGCTCGGGAGGCAAAGTGTGCGGGACCCGTGGGCAATGCAGGTTGAGCCCTGGGGGGAGGTCCTCCCCACACCCTTTCTTTGTTTTACTTTGCAGAGGCGAACCCGTTTTGGCGCCGCAATCATCCTCCAGATTCCTTAACCAGGCGGCCCTGGGAAGTGCATCGCCCGGGATGGCCCCGGGGCCCCTTTGGGGGGGGCGACCCTCTGTGACATAGGCCCTGGAAATGCAGCGGTGGGCTATGCTTGCAGGGGTTTCCCCGGCACCCGCCCCAACGATCTGAACCCCATTGCATTCCTTCGCCTAGGCATCCCGCTCCCTGTTCCTCAGCATAGCCCCCGCCCCGGGCCCCCAATCCCCAAATCGTCCCTCCCCCTTCTGAGAGGGCAGCCCCCCCATTTGTCTCAGACCCGTTATTGGGAGGCCTCAAGGAAGGAATTTCAGAGGACCGGCATGATCGCCCCTTTGCCTAAGGTTTCGCCATCCCAATGCAGTGTTTCGATGGAATTGGGGGGGAAAAGTAAGCAAAGGGGCCCCTTTGCGGCGTGCTTCCCCACCAGCGGCGGTCCTTGGGCGACTGGGGGTCTGCCAGGGCCCCAAAGCCCACCAAAGCCCAAACTTATGCTCTTGCCCTGTTTCCCGGGGCCCCAACCCACCGCGCCAACCGCCCCGCGGGCCGCTCCACTGAGCACACGCTCTTTGCCTTTAATTTCCCCCCCTTACTCTGGCTGACAGACAGTTTGAGGGTGTGATTCCCGAACACACAGGGTGAGCTGCTGGGGGCTTAACAGGGCACGGAGTTGGTTCTGGCTTCCTGGTCCCGGGTGCCAGACTTCCAGGCCCTTTCCCCTTTGCGGGCCCCCAAGATGGGGCCCCCCTCTGAGGACCTCCTGCTGGGCGGGGAGGCCACAAAAAAGCCCCACTTTGGGGAGGCAGTGGGGGCCCTGGGGGAGCTGGCGTGGCTTGCTGAGTGTGAGGCATCGGGGGGGAGTGAGAGCATGTCCAGGGGGCTGAAATTCCTCCTCATCCGGGGGCGGTGGTGCTTGCGGGCCTCTCCCCCTTCAGTCCCCTCTGGACCCTAAAGTCGGACTGCCTCTGCCGGGAAAAAAAAAAATAAGCCCCCGACAGAACGCATCTAGAAGGCGACAGTCCGGGTCTGCCTGGCTTGCTCTGGAGGCACTCCAGCAGGCCCAAACCCCGGCGCCCCCCTATCTGGGGCTGCGCTGGCCCAGAACCTGCTGTGACTCTGCGGCCAGCCCAGGCGCTTCTCCTGCAGGCCCGGGCCAAGATGCGACCGGGGTCCCTGTGTGGACCCCCTTTCTTCAGAGGGCAGGTCCGGTTCCCGCCCAACCCCGGAGGTCGCCCTCGCTGCTGTGAGTCTCCCGCGGGTGGGCAAGGCGCACAAGAAGGTGAGGCACAGCCGCCGGGCTGGCTTGCTCACTGCCCACCCGCAGCTGGGCCTTCCCTTTGGATTGCCCCCCGGCGGTGCCTGTGGCATGGAGGGCTTCCCTGGCGTGGCGACGAGGCCGGGTGGCACTGTTGAAGATCCGCGGGAATCGGAAAACCGAAACTGGAGGCGGAGCTTGAGACACCGCTTTTCAAAAGCCCTGCCTGCCCGGGTGGGGTGGGTCAGGCAGAGGCAGGGGAGCGCGGGGGAAGGGGCATCCTCACTTTCCCGGGGTCCGGCCCGGGTGGCGAGTCGTCGTTCGGAAACCACACCTGGTCCTGTCCTCGGGGGGCCCCGTTTTCCCGGGCCCTTTCCCGGCGCAATGCCAGGGAACGATTCCCCCGAAAGGCTCCCATCAGGGAAACCCCGCTTGAGCCCGGGCTACGCGGTTGCCATGCCTTCCCTCCTCGACAGACCTCGGGCCCGTGGCGCACCCCCCCCGGGCGGGCCCGGGGGTCTTGGGCACAGTGGCCTCGGGCAAAGGGCACTCTGCCTCTTTGCAGGCTCTTTGTTTGAAACAGGTTGTATGCCCTCTTGGACTCCAAGGGTTTTCCGGCCAGTCTTTCCCTCTCGTGATGCTGGTAAAGGATCAGGCGAAGTTGCCCGGAGGGCCTGCACTGTTGTGGAAGCCAGCCACCCTCTGGCTCGGGGTTCCATGGACCCGCTTCGGCCATCCTAGCGGAAAACCAAGCCCTGACTGCGATGCACAGAGTGGAGGGCCCCCAAGGAGCTGGCAAAACGCAAGCGTGCAAGGACACGAGGAAGCCCTTCCTTCAGCTGCTCGGTCCAGCCAGGTCTGAAATCCCATCCCCACCCAGCGCCACGGCTCCTGGGATTGTGACCCCATGCGTCCCCCCCCCAGGACCCCCCTTCATAAAACCAACCCAGTGCTTGCTCAAGGCAGCTGCCTGCCTTTCCCCCCAGGCCCCCCACACCCACACTGGCCTGAGCACTCCTGCTCTCAGGAATTCCTGATTCAAGGACCCTCTCTTAACGTCCCTTTTTTTCTCCCACGGGGCCTCACGGGGCACCTTCGAGGGCTTTGGGGGCCCCTCTAAAACCCCGAGTCCTCGGCTTTCCCTAAGGACTTGCAAGGGGGCAGGAAAGAACCACTTTTTCCCTCCAGACTATGCGGGTCCGGCGCGGAAGTGCGCCCCTCCTTTTTCTAGGCCCTTTGTACCCTGCAGGGGCCGAAACCCCGTTATTTCCCCCGAGCGGGAAACCTCCGTGGGGAAGAAGGGGAGAATGAGAGGGCCCCTGGAAGCAGGAGCGGGGGCAGGAGCAGGACTCTTCAGGGGGGGTAGCGGGGTTCTGCTCTAGTGCCCTCGGGGCCCCCGTCCCCTGACACTGACTCCCAGAGCCCCAAGGAGAAAGAGAGAGCGCTCCACGTCCGAAACCCCATCAAAGTCCACACGCGCCCCAGCTGGCCAGTACAGTGCACGGGGGAAAGGGGGAGAGGATTCGGGGATATCCCCCACCCCCCTGGTGGACGGGTCCCCCATGCTGTGCTGGGGCGGCGGCTCGGGAGGCACGTGTGCGGGACCCGTGGGCAATCCCAGGTGAGCGTGGGGCAAAGGTCCGTTCCCCCACACTTGTTTGTTCATCGCAGAGCGAACCAGGGTTTTGGGGCGCCGAAATCATCCTTCAAAATTTCCCCTAAACACAGGCGGCCTGGGAAGTGCAGTGCCTGTGGAGGCCTGGGCGCCTTTGGGAGGTAAACCCTTTTGGGTAAACTAGAGGCCCGGGGAAAATTTGGCCCGGGGGGGGGGGGGCTACTGCTTTGAGGGTGCCCCCGGGCCCCGCCCAACGAACTGAACCCCTTTGCATGTCCTTCGCCTGGGCACCCCCCCGCCCCTTTGCTCCTCAGGCATAGTCCCCCCGCGCCGGGACCCCACACGCCACGTTTTCCCTCCTCTCTCTGGAAGAGGGCAGCCCGCCAGTTGTCTCAGAGCCCTATTGGGGAGCCTCAAGGGGGAAAATTTCCCAGGGCCGGCATGATCGCCCTTTGCCTAAGGCTCGGCCAGTCCCAAATGACATGCATCGATGGAATTGGGTGGGAAGTAAGCGAGTGCCTGGGGCGTGTTTTCCCCCGCCACGGCGCCTTGGCGCTGTGTGTTTCTGCCAGGGTTTCCAAAGGGCCCACCAAAGTCCACTTATGCTCTTGGCCTTTTTATCCCGGCCCCAAACCGACGCGCCAAAACCGCACCGCGGGCCGTCCACTGAGCACACCTCATTGCCGTCCCCCTTCCCCTTCCCCCTTTCCCTGGCTGACAGACAGCTAAAGGGTGTGAGTTCGGAACACACCAGGGTGAGCGTTTCGGGGGCCTTAACACGCAAGGAGGCGAAAGGGTTTTGGCTTCCTGGTCCCGGGCCCGGGCCAGTAGCTTCCAGGTCCTCCCCTTTGCGGGTCCCCAAAGGTGTCAGGCCTCCCCTCAGAGACCTCCTGCTGGGCGGGGTGGGGGCACAAAAAGTCACTTTGCGGGAGGCATCGGGCTGGAGGGAGCGGGGGGGGGTGTGGGCTTCCTGATGTGAGGCATCAGGGGGAAACTGCAGAGCCCTGTCCCCGAGGGCCTAAAATTCCCCCTCTCCAGGGGGCTGGGTGGCTGCGGGCCCCTCCCCTGCAGTCCTCTGGAGCCTGAAGGCGACCCGCCCTGCCTGAAGTCAGCCCCGCAGAAAGCATTAGAAGGCCGACGAGTCCGGGTCTGCCTTGGCTTCTCTGGAGGCACTCCAGCAGGCCAAACCAGGCGGCCCCCACGTATCAGTGGGCGTCGGCTGGCCCCGGGCCTGCTGTGACTTCCCGCGGCCAGCCCAGGGACGTTCTCCTTTCAGGCCGAGCCAAGATGCGACCGGGGTCCCTGTGTGGCCCTTGCTTCAGAGGGCAAGGTCCGGTCAGCCAGAGCCCCGAAAGGGTCGCCCCCGCTGTGTGAGTGCCGGGGGGGTGCGGCAGAGGCGCACGAAAGGTGGCAAAGGGCCAGCCGCCGGCCTGGCTTGCTCAGGCCCACTGCCGGCTGGGCTCTTCCTGCTTGGGCCCCAGCGGTGCCGTGGGCATGGAGGGCTCCATCCCTTTGGGCCCCCGGGGCGGGGGCCGCTGGCACTGTTGAAGATCCGCGAGAATCGGGAACCCGAGCTGGAGGCGGAGCTGGAGACAACCGCTGCAGACGCCTCCGCCTGCGGTGGCGGAGCTCGGGCCCAGAGGCAGAGAGGCGGCGGGGGAAGGCGGCATCCTCACTTGGGGCGGTTCCCGGCCCGGGTGGCGAGCTCGTGGGTTCTGAAACCACACCGGGATCCTGTCCTCGGGGAGCCCTGTCTTTCGGGCCAGTTCTTCCCGGGGCAATCCCAGGGAAATCGATTCCTCTGAGAGGCTCCCAATCAGAATCCCAGCTTGAGCCGGATCTACGCGGTGCACTGCCTTCTCCCTCCTCGACAGGAGCCTCGAGGGGCCCGTGGCGCAGGCACCCCCTGGGCGGGCGGGGCTCTTGGCACAGTGGCCTCGGCAAAGGGCAGGCTCTGCCTCTTCTGCAGGCTTCTTTGGTTCTGAAACCGGGTGTGTATGCGAGGCTCTGGGACTCCAAGTTCTCCGGCCAGTCTTTCCCTCTCGGTGATGCCTGGGTAAGGATTCAGTCGGAAAGTTGCCAGGAGGGCCTGCCTCTGTTGTTGAAGCCACGCCACCCTCTGGCGTCGGGGTTCCGTGGACCTGCTTGGGCCCATCCATAGCGGAAAACCAAGCCCTGACTGCGATGCACAAGTGGAGGGCCACAAGGGACCTGGGCAGCGCAAGCGTGCAGAGGACACGGGGGAAAAGCCCTTCCTTCAGCTGCTGGGTGGGAGATAGGTCGAAATCCCCAGTCCCCACCCACCGCCACGGCCTCCGGGGATTGTGGACCCCCCATGCGTCTCCCCGCCCCCAGGACCCGCCCTCAAGACCAAACCCAGGTGCTTGCTCAAGGCAGCTGCCTGCCCTTTCCCCCAGGCTCCCAACACCCCACACGGCCTGAGCACTCCTGCTCTCAGGGAGATTCCTGATTTCTAAGGACCCTCTTTTAACTGTGCCCTTTGTTCTCCACACGGGCCTCACGTGGGGCACCTTCCGAGGGCTTTGCTGGGCGCTCTATACCCCGAGTCCTTGGCTTTCCCTAAGACTTGAAAGGGGGGCAGAAAAGAAACCCACGTTTCCCTCCAAAAGCTATGCGGTCCTGGGCGCGGCAAGTGCCGCCCCTCCTTGTCTAGGTCTTTGGTACCCTGCAGAGGGCCTGCAGCCCGTTACTTCCCCGAACGGACCCCGGGGGTAAGAGAGGGGAGAGAATGAGAGGGCCCCCTGGAAGCAGGAGCGGGGGCAGGAGCAGGACACTTCAGTGGGGGTAGGCGGGGCTTCGCTCTAGGCCC
Source organism: Dipus sagitta (assembly GCA_036346955.1). Taxonomy (NCBI): domain Eukaryota; kingdom Metazoa; phylum Chordata; class Mammalia; order Rodentia; family Dipodidae; genus Dipus; species Dipus sagitta. Next base: position 55,953 of record JAEEGE010000358.1, read on the forward strand.
CCAGGCCCGCTCCCCCTGACGACTGACTCCCAGAGCTCAAGGGAGAAGGAGAGAGCGCTCCACGTTCCGCACCCCGATCAAAATCACACACGCGTCCAGCTGAGCCAGTACAGTGAACGGTGGAAGGGGAGAGGATTCGGGGTATATCTCCACCGCCCTGAGGTGGACGGGTCGCCATGCGTGTGCTGGAGGCGGGGGAGGCTCGGAGGGACGTGTGCGGGACCCGTGGGCAATGCAGGGAGCGTGGGGCGAGGTCCGTCTCCACACTTGCTTTGTTCACTCGCAGAGCGCGAACCACGGTTTGGCGCCCTGCAACTCATCCTTCAGAATTCCTTGAACACAGGCGGCCTGGGAAGTGCAGTCGCCTTGTGGATGGCCTGGGGCGCCTTTGGGGAGGCTGACCCTCTTGTGACATAGAGGCCCTGGAAATGGCAGCGGGGGGCTACTGCTTTGCAGGGGTGTCCCCGGGGGACCCGCCCCAACGAACTGAAGCCATTTGCATGTCCTTCCCTAGGCATCCCGCTCCTGCTCGTCAGGCATAGTCCCGCGCCGGGACCCCACCATCGCCACGTCGTGCCTCTCCTTCTGGAAGAGGGCAGCCCGCCAGTTGTCTCAGAGCCCGTATTGGGGAGGCCTCAAGGAAGGAAGTTTCATTGGACCGGCATGATCGCCCCTTGCCTAAGGCTCTGCCAGTCCCCAAAATTACAGTGCATCGATGGAATTTAGGTGGGGAAGTAAGCGGGTGGCCTGCGGCGCGCTTTCCCCCCGCCAGCGGCGGTCCTTGGGCGACTGTGTGTTCCCCCAGGGCTCCAAGCCCACCAAAGTCCACTTATGCTCTTGGGCCCTGTTATCCCGGGGCCCCAAACCGCAAACCCCCCACACCGCACCGCAGCCGCTGGGACTGAGCACACGCTCATTGCCGTCCACTCTCCCCACTCTGGCTGACAGACAGCTAAAAAGGGGCTGAGTTCGGAACAAAACCCAGGGGGAGCGTGCTGGGGGGCTTAACACGCACAGGAGTCGAAGGTTCTGGCTTCCTGGTGGGCCGGGTTGCCAGTACTTCCCCGGTCCTTCCCATTTGCGGGGCCCCAAGGATGTCAGGCTCCCGTCTGAGACCTCCTGCTGGGCGGGGATGGCGCAAAAAGTTTACTTTTGGGGGGAGGCAGTCGGGGCTGAGGGAGCTGGGCTGTGGGGTTGCTGAGTGTGAGGCATCAGGGGAGCTGCAGAGCATGTCCGGGAGGGCCTGAAATTCCCTCATCCAGGGGCGGGGGTGGGGGTTGCGGCCCTCCTCCTGCAGTGCCTCTGGAGCCTGAAGGTCCCCTGCCTCTGCCCCGGGAAATCAGCCCCAGACAGAAAACCCTCTAGAAGGGCCCCACGAGTCCGGGGTCTGCCTTGGCTTGTCTGGGAGGCACTCCAGCAGGGCCAATCCCAGGCGGCCCCCACGTAGTCAGTGGGGGGGTGCGCTGGCCCCGACCCGGCTGTGACTCTGCGGCCAGCCCAGGCGCTTCTCCTGCAGGCCGGGCCAGATGCGACCGGGTCCCTGTGTGGACCCTTGCTTCGAAGGGCAGGTTCCGTCCAGCCAAGCCCCGAGGCTCGCCCTCGCTGCGTGAGTGCTCAGCGGGGTTGCGGCAGAGGGCCCCCACAGAAGGTGGCAGGCACAGCCGCCGGCCTGGCTTGCCCCATGCCCACTGCAGGTGGGCTCTTCCTTGCGGGGCCCCCAGGGGGCCCCGTGGCATGAGGCCCCATCCCTGGCGTGGCGACGTGCCCTGGCACTGTTGAATATGCGGAGAATCGGGAAGCCGGCTGGAGGCGAGCGGGAGAAAACCGCTGCAGACGCCCGCCTGCTGTGGCGGATGCTCAGGCAGAGCAGAGAGGCGGCGGGTGAAGGCGGCTCCTCACTTTCGGGGGTTTTTCCCGGGCCCGGTGGCGAGCTCGTGGGTTTTCTGAACCACCCTGGACCTGTCCTCGGGAGCCCTTCTTGGGCCCATTTTCTTCCCGGGCGCAATGCCAGGGAATCGTTTTTTCCCCCTCTAAAAGGGCTCCCATCAGACCCCACTTGAGAGGGAAATCAAAAGCGGGTGCGCGGGTTTCTCCCCTCCTCGACAGGACCCGAGGGCCCGTGGCGCAGGCACCCCCTGGGCGGGCGGGGCTCTTGGGCACAGTCCCCCCTCGGGCAAAGGGCAGGCTCTGCCTCTTTGCGGCTTTTTGGTTCTAAAACCCAGGTGTGTATGCGAGCTCTGGGACTCCAATTTCCCTCCCCCGGGTCTTTTCCCTCTCGGTGTCCCCTGGGTAAGGATTCAGGCGGAAGGGTTCCCAGAGGCCCTCCTCTGTGTGAAGCCGCCCCCTTGGCGTCGGGTTCCGTGGCCCTGCTCGGCCATCCTAGCGGAAAACCAAGCCCTGACTGCGATGCCCAAGTGAGGCCACAAGGGAGCTGGCAGCGAAAGCGTGCACAGGACAAAGGGAAGCCCTTCCTTCAGCTGCTCGGTCGACCAGGTTGAAATCCCCAGCCCCCACCCACCCACGGCCTCCGGGGAATTGGACACCCATGCGTCTCCCCCTCCAGGACCCCCCCCCTATAGACCAAACCCGGTGTTTTGCTAAAGGAAGCGGGCCTCCCCTTTTCCCCCCAGGTTTCCCAACACCCCCACTGGCCCGGGGCACTCCTGCTCTCAGAGATTCTGATTTTTTAAAAGGGCCCTCTCTTAACTGTGGGGCCCTTGTTCTCCACACGGGGCCTACGTGGGGCACCTTCCGGGGCTTTGCTGGGGGGCTCTATAAACCCCGAGTCCTCGGCTTTCCAAGGAGTTGCAAAGGGGCAGAAGAAACCCCCGTTTCCCCCCCGAGCTATGCGGGTCCTGGGCGCGGCAAATGCCGCCCCTCCTTGTTTTAGGTCTTTTTGGTACCATGCAGAGGGCCCTCAAACCCCCTTACTTCCCCGAGCGGACCCGTGGGGAAGAGAGGGGAGAGAATGAGAGGCCCCCGGAGCAGGAGCGGGGGCAGGAGCAGGACACTTCAGTGGGGGAAGGCGGGCTTCTGCCTAGTGCCCCCCCGGCCCCTCCCCTGAACGATACTCAGAGTTTAAGGGATAAGAGAAGAGCGCTCCACGTCCGCACCCCATCAAAGTCACACACGCTCCCGCTGAGCCAGTACCGTGCAGGAGGAAGGGGAGAGGATTTGGGGTAAAATCTCCACCGCCCTGAGGTGGACGGTCGCCATGCGTGTGGGTGGAGGCGGGCGAGCTCGAGGCAAGTGTTTTCGGGAACCCCTGGGCAATGCAGGTGCGTGGGGCGAGGTCCGTCTCCACACTTGTTTTTCACTCGCAGACGCAACCACGGTTTGGCGCCTGCAACTCATCCTCAGAATTCTTTTTAAAACAGGGGGGCCCCGGGAAGGGGCAGTCCCTGTGGATGCCCTGGGCCCTTTGGAGGCTGACCCTCTTTGACATAGGCCTGGGAAATGGCAAACGGTGGGCTCTGCTTTGCAGGGGTGGGCCCCAGGCACCCGCCCCCCAAAAACTGAAGCCATTGCATGTCCTTCGCCTAGGGATCCCGCTCCTGTCCTCGGCATGTCCCGCGCGGGACCCCCCCCCCCATCGCCACGTCGTGGCCTTCCTTCTGGAAGAGGGCAGCCCGCCAGTGTCTCGAGCCCGATTTGGGGAGGCCTCAAGGAAGAAGTTTCGAGGACGCATATTCCCCTTGGCCTAGCTCTGCCCAGTCCCAAAGACAGTGCATCCATGGAATTGAGGTGGAAAGTAAGGAGTGGCCTGCGGCGGGCTTTCCCCCAGCCCGCCTGTCCTTGGGGGGCTGTGTGTTCTGCCCGGGCTCCCCCACAAAGAATTTACACTATGCTCTTGGGGGTGTTATCCCGGGGCCCCCAAACCGCACCGCCCACACCCCACCGCACCCCTCCATGAGCACACCTCTTTTCCGTCCACTTCCCCCTTTCTCTGGCTGACGACAGCTAAAGGTGTGAGTTCGGAACACACCAGGGTGAGCGTGCTGGGGGCTTAACACGCACAGGAGTCAAAGGTTCTGGCTTCCTGGTCCGCCGGGTGCCAGTAGCTTCAGGTCCTCCCCTTTGGGGCCCCCAAGGATGTGGGCCCTTTCCCGTCTGAACCTCCTGCTGGGCGGATGGGCCAAAAGGGGTCACTTTGTGGGAGGCAGTCGGGGCTGGAGGGAGCTGGGTTTGTGGGCTTGCTGGTGTGAGCATAAAGGGGAAGTTGCAGAGCATTCCAGGGGGGGGGCCTGAATTTCCCCTCCTCACCCCAGGGGCGGTGGTGGCGTTGGGCCTTCCTCTGCAGTGCCTCTGGAGCCTGAAGGTCAAACTGCCTTGCCTGGAAGTCGCCCCAGAAAAGGAACGCTTTCTAAAAGGGGGGACGAGTCCGGGCCCTGCCTTGGTTGCTCTGGAGGCACCCCCACAGGGCCAATTTCCCAGGCGCCCCCGTAGTCATTTGGGGCTGCGTTTTTGCCAGGACCCTTTGGCTGTGACTTCTGCGGCCAGCCCAGGACGCTTCTCCTGAAAGGCCCCCGGGCCAAAGAGGGCGCCCGGGGCCCCTTGTGTGGCCCCTTGCTTAAAAGGGGGGGCCCCCGGTCCAGCCAGAGTCCCGGAGGCTCGCCTCGCTGCGTGAGTGCTCAGCGGGGTGCGGAAAGAGGCCCCCAGAGGTGGCGGGCACACCCCGGGCTGGCTTGCTCACTCCCCACTGAGGCTGGGCTCTTCCTTGGCATGGCCCCAAGCGGGGCTGTGGCTTGAGGGCTCCACCCCCTGGCATGGGCGGGGCCCCGCTGGAAATTTGTTGAGACCCGCGGAGAATCGGAAGCCGAGCTGGAGGCGGAGCTGGAGCACCGCTGAAACGCCTCCGCCTGCGGTGGCGAATGCTCAGAAAGAGGCAGAGAGGCGGCGGGGGAAGGCGGAAATCCCCCCCACTTTCGGCGGTTCCCGGCCGGTGGAGCTCGTCGGTTCTGAAACCACACCGGGGCCCTGTCCTCGGGGCCCTGTCTTTGGGGCCTGTTTTTCCCCCGGGGCAATGCCAGGTATCGTTTCCCTCTAAAGGTCCCATCAGAATCCCAATTGACCCCGGTCTACGCGGTTGCGTCCCTTTCCCTTCCCCTCCTGCCGGGAAAACCTCGAGACCCGTGGCGCAGGCACCCCCTGGGGCAGGCGGGGCCCCTTGGCACAGTGGCCTCGGCAAAGGCGGGCTCTGCTCTTCGCAGGCTTCTTTGGTTCTAAAACCCCAGTGTGTAGGGCGAGGCTCTGGACTCCAAGTTCCCCCCGGCCTTTTTCCCTTCGGTGATGCCTGGGTAAGGATTCAGGCGGAAAAATTTCCAGGAGGGCCGCCCCTCTGTTGTGGAACCACGCCCCCTCTGGCGTCGGTGGTCCGTGACCTGGGTTCGGCCTCCATAGCGGACACCAGCCCGACTGCGATGCACAGAGTTGAGGGCCACAAGGACCTTTGGGAGCGCAAGCGTGCACAGGACACGAGGGAGCCCTTTCCCCCCCGCTGCCGGTCCGAGTAGGTCTGAAATTTCCCCCTCCCCCCAGGGCCACGGCCTCCTGGATTTTGACAACCCCTGCGTCCCCCCCGCCCCAGTACCCGCCCCCTTTGCCAAACCCAGGTGCTTGGCCCAAAGGGGCTCCCTGGGCCCTTTCCCCCCAGGCCCAACACCCCACACTGCCTAGCACTCTTGCTCTCAGAGATTCCTGATTTCTAAGACCCTCTTAACTGTGCCCCTTTTTTCCCCCCACACGGGGCCTCACGTGGGGCACTTCCAGAGGGCTTTGTGGGCGCTCTATACCCCGATCCTTGGCTTCCCTAAAGGGTTGCAGGGGCAGAAAAAAAACCACGTTCCCTCCCAAGCTATGCGGGTCCTGGGCGCGCAAATGCCGCCCCTCCTGTCAGGTCTTTGGGACCCTGCAGAGGGCCCCCAGCCCCTTACTTCCCCCGCTGGACCTCCGTGGGGGAAAAGAGGGGAAGAAAAAGGGAGGGCCCCCGGAAGCAGGAGCGGGGGCAGGAGCAGGACACTTTAGTGGGGGTTTTTGCGGGGCTTTGCTTTTTAGTGCCCTCAGGCCCGCTCCCCTGACGACTGACTCCCAGAGTCAAAGGAGAGGAGAGAGCGCCCCCCCCACCCCCCACCCCGTCAAAGTCACCCAGGGGTCCAGCTGAGCCAGTTTCAGTGAACGGTGAGGGGAGAGGATTCCGGGGGATATCTCCACCGCCCTAGGTGCGGGTCGCCATGCCCTTTGCTGGAGGCGGGCGGGCCGGAGGCACGTGTGCGGGACCCGTGGGCAAAGCAGGTGAGCGTGGGCAGTTCCGGCTCCCCCTTGCTTTGGTCACTCGCAGAGCGCGAACCACGGTTTGGGCCTGCAACTCTCCTTCAGAATTCCTTGAACCAGGCGGCCTGGGAGTGCGGGCGCCTGTGGATGGCTGGGGCCTTTGGGAGGCTGACCCTCTTGTGACAAGAGGCCCTGGGAAATGGAGGGGGTGGCTACTGCTTTGCAGGGGTGTCCCGGGCACCGCCCCCAAGAATTTGAAGCCTTTTTGCTGTCCCTTCGCCTAGGCATCGCGCTCCTGCTCCTCAGGCATAGTCCCGCCCCGGGGGACCCCACCAATCGCCACGTCGTGCCTCCCTTCTGGAAGGGGCAGCCCGCCAGTTTTTCTCGAGCCCGTTTTGGGGGAAAGGCCTCAAGGAAGGAATTTCAGGGGCCCGGGGCATGATCCCCCCTTTGCCAAAGGGCCCTCTGCCAGCCCAAAAATGACATGCATCTTTGGAATTGGGTGGGAAAAAGCGAGGGGCCGCGGCGTGCTTTTCCCAGCCACGGGGGTCTTGGGCGCTGTGTGTTCTCCCAGGGCTTCCAAGCCACCAAAGTCCACTTAGGGCTTTGGGGCCGGTTACCCCGGGGCCCCAAGCCGCAGGGCCGCCACACCGCAACCGCAGCGCTCAACTGAGCACCGCTCATTGCGCCACCTCCCTTACTTGGCTGACAGAAGCAAAGGGGTGTGAGTTCGGAACACACCAGGGTGAGCGTGCTGGGGGGCTTAACACCACGGGAGTCGAGGTTCTGGCTCCCGGGCCCGGGGCCGGGGGGTGCCATTTACTTCCAGGCCCTTTCCCCTTTTTGGGGGCCCCCAAAGGGGATTCGGCCTCCGTCTGAGACTCCTGCGGGCGGGGATGGCGCACACAAGTCACTTTGGGGGGGGAGGCAGTGGGGGCTGGAGGGGCTGGGCGGTGGGCTTGTGAGTGTGAGGCTTTTCAGGGGGAGCTGCAGAGCATGTCCGGGAGGGCCTGAAATCCTCCTAAACCAGGGGGGTGGTGGCTTTTTTGGGGGCCTCCCCTCCTGCGTCCCTTTGGAGCCTAAGGGTCGACTGCCTTGCCTGGAAGTCAGCCCCAGACGGAACGCATTAGAGGCGACGAGTCGGGGTCTGCCTTGCTTGCTCTGGAGGCACTCCACGGGGCCAATCCCAGGCGGCCCCCACGTAGTCAGGGGGGCGTGCGGCTGGCCCAGAGCCTGGCGGTGTTCTGCGGCCACCCGGGGGGACGCTTCTCCTCGGCCGGGCCAAGATGCGGGGGTCCCTGTGTGGACCCTTGCTCAGAGGGCAGGGTCCGGTCCAGCCAGAGCCGGAGGCTCGCCCTCGCTGCTCTGAGTGCTCACGGGGTGCGGCAGAGGCGACAGAAGGTGGCAGGCACAGCCGCCGGGCGGTTTGCTCAATGCCCACTGCAGGCTGGGCTCTTCCTGGCTTTGGGCCCAGAGCGGTGCCTGGGCAGGAGGGCTCCATCCCTGGCGTGGCGACGGGGCCCGCTGGCACGTTGAAGATCCCGGAGAATCGGGAAGCCGAGCTGGACGAGCTGGAGACACCGCTGCAGAGCTCCGCTGCTGTGGGGATGCTCAGGCAGAGCCAAGAGGCGGCGGGTAAAGGGCCCGGCATCCTCACTTTGGGGCGGTTTCCTGGGCCGGGTGGCGAGCTCGTCGTTCTGAAAAAAAAAAAAAAAAAAACCCCACCCGGATCCTGTTCCTCGGGGGGGCCTGTCTTTCGGGCCAATTCTTCCGGGCGGCAATGCAGGGAATCGTTCTCGAAAGGCTCCATCAGATTCCCCCGCTTGAGCCGGATCTACGCGGGTGCGCTCCCTTTTCCCTTTCCCCCAGGAGCCTCGAGGGGCCGTGCGCAGGCACCCTGGGGGGGGTGGGGGGGGGGCTCTTGGCACGTGGCCTCGGGCAAAGGGGAGGCTTGCCCTTTTGCAGGGTTCTTTGGTTTTGAACCAGGGTGTATGCGAGGCTCTGGGACTCCAATTCTCGGCCCCGTCTTCCCCTTTCCCTTTTTCGGGGGGGTGGCTGGGTAAGGATTCAGGCGGGAAAATTGCCAGGGGGGCTTTCCTCTGTTGTGGAAGCCACGACCCTCTGGCTCGGGGTCCGTGGATCCTGGCTTCGGCCACCATAGCGGAAACCAAGCCCTGACTGCGATGCACGAGTGGGGGCCACAAGGGGCTGGGCGCGCAAAGCGTGCCCCAGACAGAGGGAAGCCCCTTTCCTTTTAGCTGCTCGGTTCGAGCCGGTCTGAAATTTCCCCAGTCCCACCCAGCGCCAAAGGCCTCTGGGGGTTGTGGCACCCATGGCGGTCTCCCCGCCCCAGGACCGCCCTCCAGACCAAACCCAGGTGCTTGCTCAAAAGGGAGCTTGCCTCCCTTTCCCCAGGCTCCAAACCCCACCTGGCCTGAGCACTCCTGCTCTCAGGGAGATTCTGATTTTTAAGGACCTCTCTTAAAAATGTGCCCTTTTTTTTCCACCCCCGGGCCTCACGTGGGGCACCTTTTCCCAGGGCTTTGCTGGCGCGCTCTATACCCCGAGTCCCGGCTTTTTCCCCAAGGAGTTCAAAGGGGCAGGAAAGGGAAAACCCACGTTTCCCTCCAGAGTTGCGGGTCCTGGGGCGTCAATGCCGCCCCCCCCTTTTAGGTTTTTTGGTACCCTGCCCGAGGGTCCTGCAGCCCGTTACTTCCCCGAGCGGACCTCCGTGGGGAAGAGAGGGGGGGAAAGATGGGCCCTGGAAGCAGGGGCGGGGGGGAGGGGGCAGGGCACTTCATGGGGGTAGCGGGGGCTTTCTCTAGGGGCCCTCAGGGCCCCCTCCCCCCGACGACTACTCCCAGAGCTCAAGGGGGGAAAGAGAGAGCGCTCCACGTCCCCACCCCGATCAAAGCACACACGGTTCAGCTGAGCCAGTAACCCGAAATGCACGAGGAAGGGGGGAGGATTCGGGGGGGGGGATATCTCCACGCCCTGAGGGGGCGGGTCGCAAAGCTGTGCTGGAGGCGGGCGGCCGGGAGGGACGTGTGCGGGGCCCGTGGGCAATGGAGGTGAGCGTGGGGCGAGGTCCGCTCCCAATTGCTTTGTTCACTCGCCAGAGCGCGAACCACGGTTTGGCGCCTGCAACTCATCCGTCAGAATTGCTTGATCTAACTGGCGGCCTGGGAGTGCTGTTAGCCTGTGGATTGGCCTGGGGGGCGCCTTTGGGGAGGCTGACCCTATTGTGTCATAGAGGCCATGCGGAAATGGCCCAGCGATGGGTTACTGGCTTTGCAGGGTTTGGTTTTGTCCCCGTGCACCCGCCCCCAACGGAACTGAAAGCCATTTGCATGTCCTTCGCCCCCCTAGGCATCCCGCTCCTGCTCCTCAGCATAGTCCCGCGCCGCGACCCCACCATCGCCCACGCGTGCCTCTCCTTCTGGAATGAGGGCAGCCCGCCAGAGTTGTCTCAGAGCCCGTTATTGGGGAGGCCTCAAGGATAGGATAGTTTCAAGGGACGGCATGATCGACCCTTTGCCTAAGCTCTGCCAGTCCCAAATGCAGTGCATCGATGGAATTGACGGTGGGATGTTAAGCGAGTGGCATGCGGCGTGCTTTCCCCAGGCCAGCGGCGGTCCATGGGCGGATGATTGTATTCTGCCAGGGCTCCAAGCCCTACCAAAGTCCACTTATGTTCTTGGGCCGTGTTATCCCGGGGACCCAAGCCGCAACGCGCCACACCGCACCGCAGCCGCTCCACCTGAGCACACGCTTATTGCCGTCCAATTCTCCCCTTCTCTGGGACTGACAGACAGCTAAAGGGTTCTGAGTTCGGAAACACACAGGGTGAGCGTGCTGGGGGGCTTAACACGCACAGGGTCGAAGGTTCTGGCTTCCTGGTCCGCCAGGGTGCAGTAGCTTATCAGGTCCTTTCCCCTGTGCGGGTTCCCCAAGGATGTCTGGCTCCCGTCTAGACATCCTGCTGGGCGGGTGAGATGGCGAACACAAGTCACTTTGCGGGAGGCAGTCGGGGCTGGAGGTAGCTGGGCTGTGGGCTTGCTGAGTGTGAGGCGTGCATCAGGGGGGAGTGACAGAGCATGTCCAGGAGGGCCTAAAAATTCCTCCTCATCCAGGGAGCGGTGGTGGCGTTGCGGGCCTCTCCTCCTGCGTGCCTCTGGAGCCTTGAGGTCGATGCTCTGCCGGGAAAAGTCAGCCCCAGACAGGAACGCATATAGAAGGCCGACGAGTCCGGGGTCTGCCTTGCTGTCTGGAGGCCACTCCCGAGGGCAAATCCCAGGGCGGCCCCCACGTAGTCAGAGGGGGCGTGCGGCTGGCCCAAGGAAGCTGGCTGTGACTTCTGCGGCCAGCCAGGGACGCTTCTCCTGCAGGCCAGGGCCAAAGATGCGACCGGGGTCCCTGTGTGGACCTTGCTTCAGAAGGGCAGGGTTCCGGTCATGCCAGAGCCCCGGAGGCTCGCACTCGCTGCGGTGAGTGCCTCAGCGGGGAGGGGCAGGCACACGCCGGGCTGGCTTGGCTCACTGCCATTTCAGGCTGGGTCTTCCTTGGGCAGGGCCCCAGACGGTGCCTGTGGCATGGGGGGCCCCCCCATCCTGGCGTGGCGACGAGGCCGTGAAACGTTGAAGATCCGCGGGAATCGGGGGGCCACTGGAGGCGGAGCTGGAAACACGCTGCAGCCCGCCTCCGCCTGCTGGGGCGGATGCTAGGCAGAGCAGAGAGGCGGCGGGTGAAGGCTTTTTTTCCCACTTTCGGGGGTTCCCGGCCCGGGGGGGCGACTCGTCGGTTCGGGAAACCCACACCGGATCCTGTCCTGGGGGAACCCTGTTTTTGGCCAGTTTTCCCGGGGCGGAAAAGGCGGGGAACGATTCCTCTGAAGGCTCCCATCGGGAACCCAGCTTGAGCCGGTTTCTACGGGGGTTTTGCGCTGCCTTCTCCCCCTCAAAGGGAAAATCGAGGGGCCCGTGGCGCAGGCACCCCCTGGGGCGGGGGGGGCTCTTGGGCACAGGGGCTGGGGAAAAAGGGGGCAGGCTCTGCCCTTCTGCAGGCTTCTTTGGTTCTGAAACCAGGTGTTATGCGAGCTCTGGGACTCCAAGTTCTCCGGCCGTTTTTCCCTTTTGGGTGATGGCCTGGGTAAGGATTCAGGGGGGAAAGTTGCCAGGAGGGCCTGCCTCTGTTGTGGAAGCCACGCACCCTCGGCGTCGGGGTTCCGGGGACCTGTTGGGGGCCACCATAGGGGAACCAGCCTGACTGCATGCACGAGGGGGGGCCCCACAGGGATGGGAAAGCGCAAGCGTCCCACAGGACACGAGGGAAGCCCTTCTTCAGCGCTCGTCGAGCCAGGTCTGAAATCCCCCAGTCCCACCCAGCGCCACGGCTCCTGGGTTTGGGAACCCATGCGTTTTCCCTCGCCCTAAACCCCCGCCTCATGACCAAACCCAGGTGTTGCTAAAGGGCAGCTCCCTCCCCCTTTCCCCGGGCTCCCAAACACCCACACTGGCCTGAGCACCTGCTCCAGGGATTCCTGATTTCTAAGGACCCCTCTTAAAAATGTGCCCTTTGTTCTCCACAGGGGCCTCACTGGGGCCAACCCCTTTGAGGCTTTTCTGGGGGCTCATACCCCGATCCTCGGTTTTCCTAAGGATTGCAAGGGGGGAGGAAAGAAACCCACGTTTCCCCCAGAGCTATTTCCGGTCCTGGGCGCGGCAATGCGCCCCCTTGTCTTGGGTTTTTGGGACCCTGCAGAGGGCCCTGCAGCCCGTTACTTCCCCGAGCTGGGGCCTCCGTGGGGGGAGAGGGGAGAGAATGAGGGGGCCCCCAAGCAGGAGCGGGGGCAGGGGCAGGGCCTCGTGGGGGGAGCGGGGCTTCTGCTCTAGGCCCTAGGCCCGCTCCCCGACGGGCTCCCCCGAGTCCCAAAGGGGGAAAGAGAAAGCGCTCACGTCCCACCCCGATCAAGTCACACAGCGTCCACTTTAGCCAGTACAGTGCACGGAGGAAGGGGGAGGGTTCGGGGGATATCTCACCGCCTGAGGTGACGGGTCGCCATGCGGTGCTGGGGCCCGGGGGAGGCTCGGGAGGCCGTGTGCGGGACCCGTGGGCCAAAAGCGGTGAGCTGGGGCGAGGTCCGTCTCCACACTGGCTTTGTTCACTCGCAGAGCGCGAAACACGGTTTGGCGCCTCAACTATTTCCCCAAAAAATTCTTGAACACAGGCGGCCTGGAAATTTCAGTCGCCTGGGATTGGCCTTTGGGGGCCCCTTTTGGGGGGGCTGACCCTTTTTGAATAGAGGGCCCCGGGGGAAAGGCAGCGGTGGGTACTGCCCTTTTCAGGTGTCCCGGGGACCCGCCCCAACGAACTGGGGGCCTTGCATGTCCCTTTGCCTAGGATCCCGCTCCTGCTCCTAGGGGGATAGTCCCGCGCCGGGGGGGCCCCACCCTCGCCACGTCGTGCCCCCCTCCTTCTGGAAGAGGGGAGGCCGCAGTTGTCTCAGGCCCATTTGGGAGGCCTCAAGGAAGGAATTTCAAGGACCGGCAGATCGCCAATTTTCCTAAGGCTCTCCAGTCCCCAAAAGGGCAGGGGCATCGTTTATTGAGGTGGAAGTAAGCGAGTGGCTGCGGCGTGCTTTCCCCCGCCAGCGGCGGGCCTTGGGGGGCTGGGGTGTTCTGCCAGGGCTCCAAGCCCCCAAAGTCCACTTATGCTCTTGGGGCCCCGTTAAACCCGGGGGCCCCAAACCCCACCGCGCCACACCGCCCCGCCCGCCGCTCCCCCTGACACAGCTTTATTCTCACATCCCCTTACTTGGCTGACGGAGCTAAAGGGTGTGATTCGGAAAACACCAGGGGGAGCGTGCTGGGGGGTTAACAGCACAGAGTCAAAAGGGTTTTGGCTTCCTGGTCGGGGGCCCGGGTTTCCAGTACTTCCAGGTCCTTCCCTTTTCGGGTCCCCAAGGATGTCGGCCTCCCTCTGGGGGACCTCCTCTGGGGGGGGATGGCGCACAAAAGTCACTTTGCGGGAGGCAGTCGGGGCTGGAGGGAGCGGGGCTGGGGCGTTGCTGATGGAGGCATCGGGGGGAGCTGCAGAGCATGTCCAGGAGGGCCGAAATTCCTCCTCACCCAGGGCGGGGGTGGCGTGCGGGCCTCTCCTCCTGCAGTGCTTCGGGAAAGCTAAAGGGTTTTCACTGCCTCTGCGGGAAAAGTCGCCCCGGGACGGGAAACGCAATCAAAGAGGCCAAGATCGGGGTCTCCCTTTGGGGTTTGTTGGGGAGGCACTCCCCAGGGCCAATCCCAGGCGGCCCCCAGTAGTCAGTGGGGGCGTGCGGCTGGCCCAGGAGCCTGTTTGGACTTCTGCGGCCAGCCGGGGACGCTTCTCCTCCCGGGGGGCCCGGGCCAAGATGCGACCGGGGGTCCTGTGTGGCCCCTTTGCTTCAGAAGGGCGGGGTTTCCGGGCCCCGGGCCAAGCCCCGGGGGCTCGCCCTCGCTGCTGTGAGTGCTCAGCGGGGTGCGGCAGAGGCGCACAGAAGGTGGCGGAACAGCCCCCGGGTGGCTTGCCCCACTGCCCACTGCAGGCTGGGCTCTTCCTTGGCAGGGGCCCCCCAGAGCGGTGCCTGTGGCATGGAGGGCCCCATCCTGGCGTGCGACGAGGCGCTGCCTGTTGAAGACCGCGGAATCGGGAAGCCGATGGAGGCGGAGCTGGAAACACCGCTGCGACGCCTCGGCTGCTGTGGCGGATGTTCAGGCAGGGCAGAGAGGGGGCGGGTGAAGGGGGCATCCTCATTTCGGCGGTTCCCCAGGGTGGCGAGCTCGTGTTTCTAAAACCCACACCTGGATCTGTCCTCGGGGAGCCCTGTCTTTCGGGCCAGTTTTCCCCGGGGCGGCCAAATCCCGGGGGAATCGATTCCTTGAAAGGTTTCCATCGAATCCCGGGTTGACCCGGGATCTACGGGGGTGCGTTTCCTTCCCCCTCCTCGACGGGAAAACCTCGAGGGGCCCGTGGCGCGGGACCCCCGGGCGGGCGGGGCCTTTTGGGCACAGTGGCCTTCGGGCAAAGGGCAGGCTCTCCTCTTCTGCGGGGGGTTTCTTTGGTTCGAAACCAGTGTGTTGCTAGCTCTGGGACTCAGTTCTCCGGCCAGTCTTTCCCTCTCGGTTTATGCCTGGGTAAAATTCAGGCGGAATTGCGGAGGGCTGCCTCTGTTGTGGAAGGGCCCCGCCACCCGGGGCGGGGCCGTGGGGCCTGCTTCGGCATCCATACGAAAACCCAAACCCTGAACTGCGATGCACAGAGTGGAGGGCCACAAGGGATGGGCCCGCGCAAGCGTGCACAGGGCACGAGGGAAGCCCTTCCCTTTAGCGCTCGTCGAAACCAGGTCTGAAATCCCTTTCCCCCCCAGCGGGCCCCGGGCCCCCTGGGATTGTGGACACCCTGCTCCCCGCCCAGGGGCCCGCCCTATAGAACAAACCCAGGTGCTTGCTCAAGGCAGCTGCCTGCTTTCCCCAGGCCCCAACACCCACACTGGCCTGAGCACTCCTGCCCAGGGAGATTCCTGATTTTTTCAAAGGCCCTCTCTTAACTGTTTCCCCCTTTTTTCTCCCACGGGGCCCACGTGGGGCACCTTCGAAAGGGTTTGCTGCGCTCATACCCCGAGTCCCGGCTTTCCCTAAAGGGTTGCAAGGGGGCAGGAAGAAACCCACGTTTCTCCAAAGGGTTGCCGGTCCTGGGGGCGGCCAAAAGCCGCCCCCCCCTTGTCTAGGTCTTTGGTACCTCCGAGGCCCTGGGAGCCCGTTACTTCCCCGGCTGGACCTCCGTGGGGGAAAAGAGGGGGAGAATGAAGGGCCCCTGGAAGCAGGAGCGGGGGGAGGGGGAGGGGCACTTCTTTGGGGTTTGGCGGGGCTCTGGCTTTGTGCCCTCAGGCCGCTCCCCTGAACTAAAAGTCCCCCCACGCGTCAGCTGACCAGTACAGTGCCGGAGGAAGGGAGAGGTTGGGGGGGTTTTTACTCCCCCCGCCCTGAGGGGACGGGTCCTTGCGTGTGCGGGGGGCGGGCCCCGGGAGGCCTGTTGCGGACCCGTGGGCAAGCAGGTGGCGTGGGGCGGGGTCGTCTCCCCCAACTTCTTTTTTCATCGCAGAGCGCAAAACCACGGTTTGGCGCCGGCACTCATCCTTCAAATTTCCCTTTTGACACAGGCGGTGGGAAGTCAGCGCCGGGTGGATGGCCTGGGGGCTTTGGGGAGGCTGACCCTCTTGGGGACATAGAGCCCGGGAAAGGGCAGCGGGGGGTACGCTTTGCGGGGGTTTTCCCCCCGGGGCACCCGCCCCAACGAAACCTAAGCCTTTGCATGTCCTTCGCCTAGGCATCCCGCTCCTGCCCCCTCGGGGCATAGTCCGCCGGGACCCACCACGCCAGTCGTGCCTCTCTTTGGAAGAGGGCAGCCCGCCGTTGTTCAGACCCCCTTTATTGGGGGGGGGCCTCGGAGAAGGAATTTCGAGGACCGGCATGTCGCCCCTTTGCCTAAGGCGCCAGCCAAATGACAGTGCATCGAGGAATTGAGGGGGGGAAGAAGCGAGGGGCCTGGGGGTGCTTTCCCAGCCAGCGGCGTCCTTGGGGCGGCTGGTGTTTGCCAGGGTCCAAGCCCCCAAGTCCATTTAGGCTCTTGGGCCTTTTTACCGGGGCCCCAAGCCGCACCGCGCCACCCGCACCGCCCCCGCTCCATGAGCACACGCTTTTTGCCGTCCATCCCCCCTTTCTCTGGCTGACAGACGCTAAAGGGTGTGAGTTGGGAAAACACCCAGGGGTGAGCGTGCTGGGGGGCTTAACTCGCACAGGAGTCAAAGGGTTTTCGGCTTCCGGGCCGCGGGTGCCGACTTCAGGCCTTCCCCTTGCGGGCCCCCCAAGGGGAGGGTTGGCCCCGTCTGAGACCTCTTTCTGGGGGGGGAGGCGCACAAAGTCATTTGCGGGGGGCCCGTCGGGTGGGGGAGCTGGGTGTGGGCTTGCTGGTGTGGATCAGGGGGGCAGCAGAGCATGTCCAGGAGGGCCGAATTCCTCCTCATCCGGGGGGGTGGTGGCGTTGCGGGCTCTCCCCTGCCCGTGCCTTGGAGCCTGAAAGGGGCGATGCCTCTGGGCCCGGAAGTCAGCCCAGACAGGAACGCATCTAGGGAAAGGGCCACGAGCCGGGGGCTGCCTTGGCTTTCTCTGGAGGCATCCAGAAGGGGCCCAAAACCCCCCCCCCCCCCCCCCCCCCCCGGCGGCCCCCCGTTTTGTCAGTGGGGCGTGCGGCGGCCCAGGAGGGCCCGGCTGTGGGCTTCGGGGGCAAAACAGGGAAGCTTCTCCGGGAGGCCCCGGCCAAGATGCGACCGGGGACCTGTGTGGACTTGCCTTTTAGAAAAGGGCCCGGGGGCCCCAGCCAGACCCCGGGGGGCTCCCCCGCTGCTGTGGGCTCAGCGGGGGCGCAGAGGCGCCGAAGGTGGAAGCACAGCGCCGGCCCGGCTTTCTCATGCCCCTGCAGGCGGGGGTCTTCCTTGGCAGGGGGCCCCCGAGCCGGCCTGTGGCATGGAGGGCTCCATCCCTGGCCCCGGCGCGGGCGGGCCCGTTGAAGATCCCGGGGGAAAACGGGGAACCGAGCTGGGGGGAGCTGGGGGACCCCGGGTGCAAGCCTCCGCCTGCTGTGGCGGGTGCCGCGAGGCCCGAGAGGCGGGGGGGGTGGGGGGGCGGCATCCTCTTTCGGGGGTTCCGGCCCGGGGGCGAAACTCGTCGGTTTTTGAAAACCACCCTGGATCCTGCCTCGGGAGCCTTTTCTTTCGGGGCCAGTTCTTCCAGGGCGGCAATGCCGGAACATTTCCCCTGAAAGGGCTCCATCAGAATCCCACTTGAGCCGGATCTACGCGGGTGGCGCTGCCTTCTCCCTCCTCGACAGAACCTCGAGGGGCCCGTGGCGCAGGGACCCCTGGGGGGCGGGGTCTTTGGGGACAGTGGCCTCGGGCAAAGGGGGGCTCCCGCCTTTCTGCAGGCTTCTTTTGGTTTGAAACAAAGGTTTTTGTATGCGAGGTCTGGACTCCAGTTCTCGGCCTTCTTTCCCTCTCGGTGAGCCTTAAGGATTCAGGGGGGAAAGTTGCCAGGAGGGCTGCCTCTGTTGTGGAGCACGCCACCTCTGGCGTCGGGGTTCCGGGACCTGCTTCGGCCCATCCCCTAGCGGAAAAAACCCAAACCCGACTGCGATGCACGGGGTGGAGGGCCACAAGGGGGGCTGGGCACGCAAGCGTGACAGGACACGAGGGAAGCCCATTTCCCTTTAGCTGCTCGGTCGGCCAGGTCTGAAATCCCCATCCCCACCCGCGCCACGGCCTCCTGGTTGTGGACACCCTGCGTCTCCCGCCCCGGGGACCCGCCCCCCAAAACCCAAAAACCCAGGTGCTTGCTCAGGCAGCTGCCTGCCCTTCCCCCAGCTCCCAACCCCCACACGGGGCTGAGCAATCCTCTTTTCAGGAAGATCCTGTTCTAAGGCCCCTCCTTAACTGTGCCCTTTTTTCTCCCACGGGGGCCTCCGTGGGGCACCTTCCGAGGCTTTGCGGGGCGCTTTTATACCCCGATTCTGGGGCCTTCCTAAGGAGTTGCGGGGGGCGGAAAAAAAAAACCCACGTTTCCCTCCAAGCTATGGGGTTTCCGGGCGCGGCAAGTGCCGCCCCTCCTTGTCTAGGTTTTTTGGGTACCCTGCAGAGGGCCCTGCAGCCCTTTACTTCCCCGGCTGACCTCGTGGGGAGAGAGGGAGGAATGAGAGGCCCCTGAAGCGGAGCGGGGGCAGGAGCAGACTTTTTTGGGGGGTAGGCGGGGTTTCTGCTCTAGTGCCCTCGGGCCGTCCCTGACACTGACTCCCAGAGCCGGAAGAAAGAAGAGCGCTTCCAAAACTCCCCCCCGATAAAGTCAACACGCTCCAGCTGAGCCAGTACATGCAGGGGAGGAAGGGGGAGGATTGGGGGTTATACTCCACCGCCCTGGGGTGGAGGGGTCGCATGCGTGTCCCTGGAGGGGGGGCGAGGCCGGGGAAGGCGTTTGGGGGAAACCCGTGGGCAATGCAGGTGAGCGGGGGGCAGGTCCGTTCCACATTTGGGCTTTGTTCATCGAAGCGCGAACACGGTTGGCGCCTGAAAACTCATCCTTAAGGAAATCCTGACACAGGCGGCCTGGAAATGCAGTGGGCCTGTGATGGCCGGGGCCCCTTTTGGGGAGGCTGACCCTTTCTTGTACATAGAGCCTGGGAAAGGGCCAGGGGGGGCTAGGCTTTGCGGGGTTCCCCGGGCACCCGCCCAACGAACTACCATTTGCATGTCCTTCGCCTAGGCATCCCCTCCTGCTCTAAGGCTTAGTCCCGGCGCCGGGACCCACCTTTGCCACGTCGTCCTCTCCTTCTGGAAGAGGGCACCCCGCCCAGTTGTCTCAGACCCCTATTGGGAGGCCTCAAGGAAGGAAGTTTCAGAGGAAAGGGCATGACGCCCTTGCCCAAGGCTTCTGCCTTTCCCAAAAGACAGTGCATCGATGGAATTGAGGTGGGAAGGAAGGCCCAAATGGCGCGGGGTGCTTCCCCAGCCGCCCGGGGGTTTCCCTTTGGGGGGCCCGTGTGTTCTGCCAGGGCTCCCCAAACCCCCCAAGTCAAAAAATGCTCTTGGGCCCCCGGTATCCGGGGGGCCCCAAACCGCAACGCGCACCACCGCCCCGCGCCGCTCACTGAGCACAGTCATTTTCCGTCCACTCTCCCCTTTCTTGGCTGAAAGACAGCTAAAGGTTGTGGTTCGGAACACACCAGGGTTTTGGGGTTTCTGGGGGGGGTTAACCGCACTGGGGGCGAAGGTTTCTGCTTTTTTGTCCGCGGGGTGCCAGTAGCTTCAGGGCCTTTCCCTTTGCGGGGCCCCAAGGATGTAGGCCTCGTCGAGACTTTCCCGCTGGGCGGGGAGCGCACCAAGTCACTTTTCGGGAGGCTGGGGGCTGGAGGGAGCTGGGGGGTGTGGGCTTGCTGAGTGTGAGGCTCAGGGGGAGCGCGAGCTGTTCAGGGGGGCCTAAATTCTCCTCATCCAGGGCGGTGGGGCGTTGCGGGCCTCTCTCCTGCAGTGCCTCGGAGCCTGAAGGGCGGGCTGCCTGGGCCCGGAAGTCACCCCAGACAAGGGGAAAGCATTAGAAGGGAACGAGTCCGGGGGCTGCCTTGGCTTGCTTGGAGGCACCCGCAGGGCCAATCCCAGGGGGCCCCACGTATCAGTGGGGCGTGCGGCTGGGCCCGGACCTGGCTGGTGACTTCTGCGGCCAGCCCGGGACGCTTCTCTGGGAGGCCCGGCCAAGATGCACCGGGGGTCTGTGTGGACCTTGCTTTTTAGAGGGCCGGGGCCGGTCCAGCAGAGCCCGGGGCTCGCCCCGCCTTGCTGTGAGTGCTCCGGGGTGCGCAGAGGCAACCCGAAGGTGGGGGGGCCAGCCGCGGGTGGCTGCTCTGCCCACTTTCAGGCCCGGGCTCCTCTTGGCAGGGGGGGCCCAGAGCGGTTTCCTTGGCTTTAGGGCTCCTCCTGGCGTGGCGACGAGGCCGCTGGCACGTTGAAATCCGGGAGAATGGGGAAGCCGAGCTGGAGGCGGAGCGGGAGACACCGTTTTGCAGCCCTCGCCTGCTGGCGGTTTTGCCAGCAGAGGCAGAGAGGCGGCGGTTGAAGGGGGGCATCACACTTTCGGGGGTTCCCGGGCCCCGGGGGTGGCGACTCGTCGGTTCGGGAAACCACCCTGGATCTGTCCTCGGGGAGCCCTGTCTTCGGGCCAGTTTTCCCGGGGGGCATGCCGGGGAATCGATTCCTCTGAAGGCCCCCAATCAAAACCCCCAGTTGAGCCAGGGTCACGCGGGTGCTTGCCCTTCCCCCTCTCACGGGAACCTCGGGGGCCCGTGGCGCAGGCACCCCTGGGGCGGGGGGGGCTTTTTGGGGCACATTGGCCTGGGGGCCAAAGGGGGCGGGCCTGCCTTTCTGAAGGCTTCTTTGGTTCTGAAACAGGTGTGATGCGAGGCCTGGGACTCAAGTTTCGGCCAGTTTTTCCCCTCTGGGTGATGCCTGGGAAAGGATTCAGGGGGAAAGTTGCCAGGAGGGCCGCCTTGTTGTGGAAGCCCCCGCCACCTCGCGTGGGGGTTCCGTGGACCTGTTCGGCATCCATACGGAAAACCAACCTGACTGCGATGCACAGAGGGGAGGGCCAAAAGGGGAGCGGGCAGCGCAAGCGTGCACGGGGACACGGGGAAGCCCTCCTTAAGTGCTCGGTCGAGCCGGTCTGAAATCCAGTCCACCAGGGGCCCCCGCTCCGGGGTTTTGTGGACCCTTTGGTCTCCGCCCAGGCCCGCCCTTTCAAGCCCAAAAACCCCAGGTCTGCCAAGGCAGCTGCTGCCTTTCCCCCAGGCCCCAACACCCCCACCTGGCTGAGCCTCTGCTCTCAGGGGGGATTCCTGATTTCTAAGGACCCTCCTTAACTGGCCCTTTGTTCTCCAAAGGGGCCCTCGTGGGGCACCTTCGGGGGCTTTGCGGGGCGCTCTATCCCCCGAGTCCCCGGTTTTCCCCTAAGGAGTTGCAAGGGGGCGGGGAAAAGAAAAAAAATTTCCTCCAGAATATGCGGGTCTGGGGCAAAGGCCGCCCTCTGGTCTAGTCCTTGGTACCCTGCGAGGGCCTGCACCCTTTCCTTCCCCAGCTGGGCTCGTGGGGAGGAGGGGAGAGAATGAGGGGCCCCTGAAGCAGGGCGGGGCGGAGCGGACACTTCAGTGGGGGGAGGGGGGCTTTGCTTATGCCCTCAGGCCGCTCCCCTACCCACTGAAATCCAACTCCAGGGAGAAAGAGAGAGCGCTCCACGTCCCCACCCGATTTAAATCACACACCGTCAGCGAGCCGTTTAAATGCAGGAGGAAAAGGGGGGAGGATTTGGGGTATATCCCACGCCCTGAGGGACGGGTCGCCATGCGTGTGCTGGAGCGGGCCAGGCCGGGGGCCGTGTGCGGGACCCCTGGCAATGCGGGGGCGTGGGGGGGGTCCTCTCCACACTTGCTTTGTTCACTCGCGAGCGCCGAACACGGGTTTGGGGCCTGCAACTCATCCTTTAGAAATTCCCTGCACAGGCGGCCTGGAAGTGCATCGGGCCGTGGGGCCGGGGCGCTTTGGGGGGGTGACCCTTTGTGACATGAGGCCTGGAAATTTGGGAGCGGTGGCACTGCTTTTTTCAGGGGGGTCCCCGGGGACCCCCCAACGAACTGAACCATTGCTGTCTTGCCAGGGGATCCCCTCCTGCTTCAGGCATAGTCCGCGCGGGGCCCCACCATCGCCTCGTCGGCCCCCTCCTTCTGGGAAAGGGGGAGCCGCCAGTTGTCTCAGGGCCCGTAGGGGGCGGAGGCTCAAGGAAAGGATTTTTAAGGACCGGCATGATCGCCCCTTTGCCTAAGGCCTGCCAGTCCCAAATGACAGTGCATCGATGGAATTTAGGTGGGGAAAAAGCGAGGGGGCCTCGGCGTGCTTTCCCCGCCAGGGGGGGCCCGGGCCTTTGGGCGGCCCGTGTGTTCTGCAGGGCTCCAAGCCACCAATCCCCTTGCTCTTGGGCCCTGTTATCCCGGCCAAGCGAACCGCGCCACACCGCCCCCGCAGCCGCTCCACTGAGCACAGCTCATTTCCGTCCACTCTCCCCTTACTCTGGCTACAGACAGCAAAGGGGTGGGGAGTTGGACACACCAGGTGACGTCTGGGGGGGTTTAAAACGCACAGGAGTCGAAGGGGTTTTGGCTCTGGTCGGCCCGGGTTTCCAGTAGCTTCAGGGCCTTCCCTTTGCGGGTCCCCAAGGGGGTTTTAGGCCTCCTCTGGGACCTCCCGCTGGGCGGGGGGTGGCGCACAATCACTTTGCGGGGGGGCAGTCGGGGGTGGGGGGAGTGGGGTGTGGGGTTGCGAGTGTGAGGCATCAGGGGGGGCTGCAGAGCTTTTCCAGGGGGGCCTGAAATTCCTCCTCATCCAGGGGCGGGGGTGGGGGGGTTGCGGGCCCTCCTTTCCCGCAGTGCCTCTGGAGCCTGAAGGTCGACTGCCCTTTCCTGGAAGTCACCCCAACAGGAAACCCCATCTAGAAGGCGGACGAGTCCGGGTCTCCCTTTGGCTTGCTCGGGAAAGGCACTCCAGCGGGGCCCAAATCCCAGGCGGCCCCACGTAGTCAGGGGGGGCGTGCGGCGGGGCCCAGGAGCCTGGCTTTTGACTTCTGCGGCCGACCCAGGGACGCTTCTCTGCAGGCCGGGGCCAAGATGCAAACCCCGGGGGTCCCTGTGGGGGACCCTTGATTCAGAGGGCGGGGTCGTCCAGCCGGCCCCGGAGGCTGCCCTCGCTGCTTTTTGATGCTCAGCGGGGTCCCGGGCAGAGGCGCAAGAAGGTGGGGGGCACAGCCGCGGGCGGCCCTTGTCTGCCCAAATTTGCAGGCTGGGCTCTTCCTTGGAATGGGCCCAGAGGGGGTTGCCTGTGGCTTGGAGGGCTCATCCCTGCGTGCGACGGGGCCGCTGGCCCCTGTTAAAAGTCCGGGGGATGGGGAAAAGCCGAGCTGAGGCGGGGGCGGGGAGACACCGCTGCTACCCCTCCGCTGTGTGGGGGGTTGCTCAGGCAGAGGAAGGGCGGCGGGTGAGGCGGCATCCTCCTTTCGGCGGTTTCCGGCGGGGTCGAGCTCGTGGGTTCCCTGAAACCACACCTGGATCTGCCTGGGGGAAGCCCTGTCTTTCGGGCCGTTTTTCCCCGGGGCGGCATGCCGGGGAAAATCGATTCCCTAAAAAGGCTCCCATCAGAATCCCAGCTTGAGCGGATTTTCCGGGGGGCGCTGCTCTCCCCCGACAGGACCTCGAGGGGCCCGTGGCGCAGGCCCCCCCGGGGGGGGGGGGCCCTTTTGGGGCACAGTGGCTGGGGGAAAAGGGGCCCGGGCTCTGCCTCTTCTGCAGGCTTTTTTTGGGTTCAACGGGTTTGGGGTTTATGCGAGGCTCTGGGACCAAGTTCTCCGGCCGTCTTTCCCTCTGGGTATGCCGGGGTTAAGGGATTCAGGCGGAAGTTGCCAGGGGGGCCTGCCTCTTTTGGGGAAAAGGCCACGCCCTCTGGGCGGGGGGTTCCGGGACCTGCTTGGGCCTTCCCATGGGGAAAACCAAGCCCGGGACTGCGAGACAGAGTGGAGGGCAAGGGAGTGGCAGCGCAAGCGTGACGGCACAGGGAAGCCCTTCCCTTTAGTGCTCGGTCGAGGGAAGGGGCTAATCCCCGTCCCCACCCACGGGCCCCGGCTCCTGGGGTTTTGGACACCAGCGCTCCCCGCCCGGGCCCGCCTCATAGACCAAACCCGGTGGGGTGCTCAAGGCACTGCTGCCTTTCCCCAGGCTCCAACACCCCACAAGGCCTAGCACTCCTGCTCCAGGGAATTCCTGATTTCTAAGGACCTCTCTTAACTGTGCCCCTTTTTTCTCCACACGGGCCCACGTGGGGCACTTCGAGGGCTTTGCTGGGCGCTCTATACCCGAGTCCTCGGGTTTCCCTAAGGGGTTGCAAGGGGGGAGGAAGAAACCCAGTTTCCCCCCAGAGCTATGGGGTCTTGGGGGGGGGGCAAGTTTCCGCCCACCCTTTTCTAGGTCTTGGTACCCTGCAAAGGGGCCCCGCAGCCCGTTAATTCCCCGAGCTGGACCTCCGTGGGGAAGAGAGGGGAAGAATGAGAGGGGCCCCTGGAGAGGACGGGGGCAGGAGCAGGAACTTTTAAATGGGGAGCGGGGGTTCGCTCAGGCCTCAGCCCGTCCCTGACGACTGCTCCCCGGCCAAAGGGGAAAGGAGAGCGCTCCACGTCCCCACCGATCAAAGTCCACACGCGCCGCTGAGGCAGTACAGTGCCGGAAAAGGGGAAAGGGGGGAGGGTTTGGGGTTTTATCTCCACCGCCTGGGGAGGGTTTGCATGCTGGGGCTGGAGGGGGCGAGGCTGGGGGAAAAGTTGGCGGGACCGGGGCAAGGCAGGGGGGGGGGTGGGGGAGGTTCGTCTCACACTTTCTTTTTCCTCGCAGAGGCGACAGGTTTGGGGCCCCGCAAAATCTCCTCAAATTCCTTGAACAAAGGGGGGGGAAGTGCAGTCCCCCTGTGGATGGCCTGGGGCGCCTTGGGGAGGCGACCCTCTTGTGACAAGAGGCCCTGGGAATTGCAGCGGTGGGCTAATGCTTTGCAGGGGTTTGCCCCCGGGGCACCCCCCCAAACAAATGAAGCCTTTTGCAGTCTTCGCCTAGGCATCCCGCTCCTGCTTTCGGGGCATGGGTCCCGCCCCGGGGACCCCACCATCGCCACGTCGTGCCTCTCCTCTGAAGGGGGCAGCCGCCGTTGTCTCGAGCCCGTATTGGGGAGGCTAAAGGGAAAGGGGAAAGTTTCAGAGGCCCGGCATGATCCCCCTTTTGGGCCTAAGCTCTGCCAGTCCCAATGAAGTGCATCGAGGGAATTGAGGTGGAAAAGTAAGGGTGGCTGCGGGTGTTTCCCCAGCCAGCGGCGGTCCTTGGGGGGCTGTGTGTTCTGCCGGGGCTCCAAGCCAACCAAAGTCACTTATGCTCTGGGTTTTTTTAAAAATTCCTTTTATCCCGGGGCCCCAAGCCGCACCGCGCCCCCACCCCCCGCAGCCGCTCCCTGAGCCCCAGCTCATTGCCTTTCCACTTTCCCCAAACTCGGCGCAACAGCTAAAGGTTGTGAGGGGAACACACCAGGGTGACTTTTCGGGGGGGGCTAAACCCCCACAGGGTCGAAGGTTCTTGGCTTCCTGGTCCCCCGGGTGCCAGAGCTTCCAGGCCCTTTCCCTTGCGGGTCCCCAGGTTTGTTCGGGCCCCTCCCGTCTGAGACTCCTGCGGGGCGGGGATGGGCGAAACAATCACTTTGGGGAGGAGTGGGGGCCTGGAGGGAGCTGGGCTGGGTTTGGGCTGATGTGAGGCATCGGGGGAGCTGCAGAGCTTGTCCAGGAGGGCGGGAAATTCTCCTCACAGGGGGGGGTGGTGGCGTTGGGGCCTCTCCTCCTGCATTGCCTCTGGAGCCTGAAGGTCGACTGCCTCGGCCGGGAAAAGTCACCCCCCAGACATGCACTAGAAGGCCGACGAGTCCGGGACTGCCTTGGCTTGCTCTGGAAAAAATCCACGGGCCAATCCCAGGCGGCCCCCACTAGTCAGGGGGGGGCGTGGGCCGGGCCCATTTGGGCCTTTGGTTTTGGGGACTTCGCGGCCAGCCCAGGGACGCTTCTCCTGCGGGCCCCGGCCAAGATGCGACGGGGGGTCCCTGTGTGGCCCCTTTGCTTCAAAGGGCAGGGTCGGTCAGCAGCCCCGGGAGGTCCCCTCCTGCGTGAGTGCTCAGGGGGGTTCGGCAGGGCGCACAGAAGGTGGCAGGCACAGCCGCCGGGCTGGCTTGCTCACTGCCCACTGCAGGCTGGGCTCTTCCTTGGCGGGGCCCCCCAGGCGGTGCTGGGGCATGGAGGGCTCCATACCTGGCTTTGGCGACGAGGCGCTGGCACTGTTGAGATCCGGAAAAAACGGGAAGCCGAGTTTGAGGCGGAGCTGGAGACACCGCTGCAGACGCCTCCGCCTGCGTGGGGATGCTCGGCAGGGGCCCGAGAGGCGGCGGGGGGAGGCGGCTTTCCTCACTTTCGGCGGTTCCGGCCCGGGGGCAATTTGTCGGTTTTTGTAAAAAAACACCTGGATCCTGTCTCGGGGGGGGCCCGTCTTTCGGGCATTCTTCGGGGGGCAAAGCCGGGAATCGATTCCTCTGAAAGGCTCCCATCAGAATCCAGCTTTAGGGATCTGGGGTGCGCTGCCTTCTCCCTCCTGCAGGAACCTGAGGGGCCGTGGCGCAGGCACCCCGGGGGGGGCGGGCTCTTGGGACAGTGGGCCCCGGCAAAGGCAGGCTCGCCCCTTTTGCGGCTTCTTGGTTCTGAAAACCCCGGTGTGTATGCGAGGCTCTGGCTTCAAGTTCTCCGGCCATTTTTTCCCTTCGGGGAGCCGGGTAAGGATTTTAGGCGGGAAAATTGCCAGGGGGCCTTTCTCTGTTGTGGAAGCCACGCCACCCTCCCGGCGTTCGGGGTTCCGTGGAATGCTTGGCCATCCATAGCGGAAAACCAAGCCCTGACTGCGATGCACAGAGTGGGGGGCAAGGGAGCTGGGCACGTCACGTGCACAGGACACGAGGGGAAGCCTTCCTTCAGCTGCCGGTGGGGCAAATCTGAAACCCCAGTTCCCCCCCCCCACGCCACGGCCCCTGGGGTTGTGGACACCTGCGTTCTCCCCCGCCCCAGGGACCCGCCCCCATAGACCAAAACCAGGTTTCTTGCTCAAGGCAGCTGCCTGCCTTTCCCCGGCTCCCCAACACCCCCACTGGGGTGAGCACTCTGCTCTCAGGGAGATTCTGATTTCTAAAACCCTCTCTTAAAATGTGCCTTTGTTCTCCACACGGGGCCTCACGTGGGGCACCTTCCGGGGGGGTTTGGGTGGGGGCTCTATACCCCGAGTCCTCGGCTTTTCCCTAGGGGTGGGAAGGGGGGGAATGAAACAAAGTTTTCCCCCCAGGCCCATGCGGGGGCCGGGGGGGGCAAGTCCCCGCCCTCCTTGTTAGGTTTTTGGACCTGCAGGGGGCCTGCAGCCGTTACTCCCCAGCTGGACCTCGGGGGGAAGAGAGGGGAGAGAATGGGGGCCCGGGGAAGGGGGGGGGGAGGAGCAGGCCCTTTCAGTGGGGTAGGGGGGCTTCTCTTAGTGCCCTCGGCCCGCTCCCCGGGGCGACTGCCCCCAGGCTAAAGGGAGAAAAAAGAGACGCTCCACGTCCCCACCCCCGCCCAAAGCAAAACACGCGTCCACGACCCCTTTTACAGTGCACGGAGGAAGGGGAGAGGATTCGGGGTATTTTCTCCACCGCCTGAGGTGACGGGTCGCCATGCGTGTGCTGGGGCGGGCGGGGCTCGGGAGGCACGGTGCGGGACCCGTGGGCAATGCAGGGGGAGCGGGGGGAGGCGGTCTCCACTTGCTTTTTTCACTCGCAGGGGGCGCGAACCAGGTTTGGCGCCTGAAAACCATCCTTCAAAATTTTCCTTGAACCAGGGGCCTTGGAATGCGGGTCGCCTGTGGAGGGCTGGGGCCTTTGGGGAGGCTGACCCTCTTGGACTAGAGGCCCTGGGAAAGGGCCACGGTGGGCTACGTTTTGCAGGGGTGCCCCCGGGGCACCCGCCAACGACTGAAGCCATTTGCTGCCTTCGCTAGGCACGTTTCCGGCTCCTCAGGCATGGGTCCCGCGCCGGAACCACCATCGCAACGTCGTGCCTCTCTTCGGGAAGAGGGCAGCCCGCCATTGTCTCAGAGCCCTTTTGGGGGAGGCTCAAGGAAGAGTTTCAGGGACCGGATGACGCCCTTTGCCAAGGCTCTGCCAGCCCAAATGACAGTGCATCGA
This sequence comes from Dipus sagitta, assembly GCA_036346955.1. Lineage (NCBI taxonomy): Eukaryota > Metazoa > Chordata > Mammalia > Rodentia > Dipodidae > Dipus > Dipus sagitta. The sequence goes on from JAEEGE010000358.1 coordinate 83,665, forward strand.
TGGAATTGGGGGGGAAGTAAGCGAGTGGCCTGGGCGGTTTCCCCCACCCAGGGCGGCCCTTGGGGGCTGTGTTTCTGCCAGGGCCCCAACCCCCACCAAAGCCACTTTGTTTTTGGGCCCTGTTACCCGGGGGGGCCCCAACCGCCCCCGGCCCCACACCGCACCGCGGGGCCGCTCCACTGGCAACGCCTCATTGCCGCCACTCTCCTTACTCGGCGACAGACGCTAAAGGGTGTGAGTTCGGAACACACCAGGGGGCGTGCTGGGGGGTTAACCCACGGATCGAAGGTTTGGTTTCCCTGGCCCCGGGGGTTCCCAGTAGCTTCCGGGTCCCCCCCTTTCGGGTCCCAAGGTGTGGCCTCCCGTCTGAGACCCCCTGCTGGGCGGGTGGCGCACCAACCCACTTTGGGGGGGCAGTCGGGGTGGAGGGAGCGGGGTTTTGGGCTTGCTGAGTGTGGGCTTCAGGGGGACTCAGAGCATGTCAGGAGGCCCTGAATTCCCCTCCCCAGGGGCGGGGTGGCGTTGCGGGCCTCTCCTCCTGCAGTGCCTTGGGCCTAAAGGGGTCAACCCCCTCTGCCGGGAAGTCCCCCCAGACAGGAACGCATTGAAGGCCGACGAGTCCGGGGTCTGCCTTGGTTGCTCTGGAGGCACCCCAGCGGGGCCAATCCCAGGGGGCCCCCACGTAAACAGTGGGGGCGTGCGGCTGGCCCCGGGGCCGGGTGTGACTTTTGCGGCCAGCCCCGGGCCTTTTTTCCCCGCAGGCCCCCGGCCAAGATGCGACCGGGGGGGCCCGTGTGGACCCTTTGCTTCAGAAGGGCAGGGTCCGGTCCCCCCAGAGCCCCGGAGGCTCGCCCTCGTGCTGTGGTGCTCAGCGGGGTCGGGAAGGCGCACAGAAGGTGGAGGCCAGCCGCCCGGGTGGCTTGCTCACGCCCACTGCGGTGGGTCTTCCTTGGATGGGCCCCAGGCGGGGCCTGTGGCATGGAGGTTCCATCCCCGGCTGGCGACGGGGCCGTTTGGCACTGTTTTAAGATCCGGGAGAATCGGAAGCCCAGCTGGGGGAGCCCGGAACACCGCTGCAGAGCCTCCGCTGCTTTTGCGATGCTCAGCAGAGGCAGAGAGGCGGCGGGGAAGGCGGCATCCCACTTTCGCGGTTCCCGGCCCGGGTGCGAGCTCGTCGGTTTTTGAAACCACACCTGATCCCGTCCTGGGGGGCCCTGTCTTTCGGGCCGTTTTTTCCGGGCGGAAGGGCCGGGAATCGATTCCCCTGAAAGGCTCCCCCTAAAACCCCAGCTTGAGCCCAACCCCGGCGGTGCCGCTTCTCCCTCCTCACAAAGGGAAACCCCGAGGGGGGCCCGTGGCGCAGGACCCCCCGGGGGGGCGGGCTCTTGGGCACAGTTCCTCGGGCAAAGGGCAGGCTCGCCTCTTCTGCAGGCTTCTTTGTTCTGAAACCAGGTGTTTCGAGCTCGGACTTTCCAATTCCCCCGGGCCCGTCTTTCCCTTCGGTGAGGATGGGAAAAGGGTTCAGGCGAAAGTTGCCAGAGGGCCTGCCTCTGTTGTGGAAACCACGCCCCCCCTGGTGGGGTTTCCCTGGACCCGCTTTTGGCCACCATAGCGGAAAACCAAGCCCTGACTGCGATGCACAGAGTGGAGGCCACAAGGGACTGGGCGGGGATCTGCACAGGACACAGGGAAACCCTTCCTTCAGCTGCTCGGGCGAGAGGTCTGAAAAAACCCCCGTCCCCACCCCGGCCACGCCTCCTGGGTTGTGACACCCCCCCGTCTCCCCCCCCAGGACCCCCCCCATAGACCAAAAACCCGGTGCTTCCCCAAAGGGAGCTGCTGCCCTTTTTCCCCCCCTCCCAAAAACCCCACATGGCCGACACTCCTGCCTCGGGAGATTCCCCGATTCTAAGGACCTCTCTTACTGTTTCCCTTTTTTTCCCACACGGGGCCTCACGGGGGCCCCTTCCGAGGGGTTGTGGCGTCTATCCCCGAAATCCTGCTTTTCCCCAAGGATTCAAGGGGAGGGAAGAAACCCACCCTTTTTCCCCAAGCTATGCGGGTCCTGGGGCGCAAGTGCCCCCCCTCTTGCTAGGTCTTTGGTACCCTGCGAGGGCCCTGGCCGTACTTCCCCGAGCTGGACCTCCGTGGGGAAGAGAGGGGAGAGAAGAGAGGGCCCCTGGAAGCGGAGCGGGGGCGGAGCAGGACACTTCAGTGGGGTAGCGGGCTTCTGTTTCAAAATTTTCCCAGGCCCGCTCCCCGGGCGACGACTCCAGGCTCAAGGAAAAAGAGAGGCGCCCACGCCCCCCCCCGATCAAAGTCACACACTGTCCAGCTGAGCCAGTAAAAGTGACGGGAAGGGAGAGGATTCGGGTATTTTCCCCACCGCCCTAGTGGGGTGCCATGCGTGTCCCTGGAGGGGGGCCCGAGGTCGGGAGGCCGTGTGCGGGACCCCGTGGCAATCCCAGTGAGCGTGGGAGCCGCCCTCCCACTTGCTTTGTCACTGGGCAAGCGCAAAACCACGGTTTTGCGCCTGACCATCCCTTCAAATTTTGAACACAGGGCGGCCTGGGTTTTTCTCGCCTGTGGATGCCTTTGGGCCTTTTTGGGAGGCGCCCTCTTGTGACATAGAGGCCCTGGGAATGCACGGTGGGCTACTGCTTTGCAGGGTGTCCCCGGGCACCCCCCCAACGAACTGAAGCCTTTTGATGTCCTTCGCCTAGGCATCCCGCCCTGTTCAGGCATAGTCCCGCGCCGGACCCCACCATCCCCAAACGTCTGCCTCTCCTTCTGGAAGAGGGCAGCCCGCCAGTTGTCTAGAGCCGTATTGGGGAGGCCTAAGGAAGGAATTTCAGAGGACCGGCTGTTTCGCCCCCTTTTTTGCTAAGGCCCAGGTCCAAATGAACAGTGCATCGTTGAATTGGGTGGAAGTAAGCGAGTGGCCTGCGGCGGGCTTTCCCCAGCCAGCCGCCTTGGGCGGCTTTGTGTTTTTCCAGGGTTTCCAAAACCCCACCAAAGTCCACTTATGTTTTTTGGGCCCTTTTTATCCGGGCCCCCCAACCCGCACCCGGGCCCCCCCGCACCCCCCCCACCCCCTCCACTGACACACCTCATGCCCTCCCTCTCCCCCCCTTACCGGGGTGACAACAGCTAAAAAGGGGTTTAGTCGAACACACCTGGGTAGTCTGGGGGGCTTAAAAACGCACAGGAGTCGAAGGTTCTGGCTTCCTGGTCCGCCGGGTGCAGAAAACTTCCCGGTCCTTCCCCTTGCGGGTCCCCCGGTCAGGGCCCCCGTCTGAGACCTCCTGCGGCGGGGATGGCGCACCAAAAAGTCACTTTGGGGGAGGCGTCCCCCGGGTGGAGGGAGCTGGCTGTTGGCCCTTGGGTGAGTGTGAGGATCAGGGGGAAACTGGGAGGCAAGCCGAAGGCCTGAAATTCCTCCTCATCCAGGGGCGTTGGTGGCGTTGCGGGCCTCTCCTCCTGCGTGCCTCTGGGGGCCTGAAGGTCGACTGCCTCTCCTTGGAAAATAGCCCCGACAGAACGCATCTAGAAGCCGCGAGTCCGGGGTCTTCCTTGGCTTGTCTGGGGCACTCCCGCAGGGCCAAACCCCGCGCCCCCACGTAGTCAGTGGGGGCGTGCGGCTGGCCCCCGGGCCGGCTGTGACTTCTGCGGCCGCCCAGGGGACGCTTTCCTGCAGGCCCGGGCCAAGAAAGCGAACGGGGGTCCCCGTGGGGGACCCTTCCAAAAGGCAGGCCCGGGCCAGCCAGAACCCCGGGGTCGCCCTCGCTGCTGTAGTGCCAAACGGGTGGGCAGAGGGCGCACAGAAGGTGCAGGCCCCCAGCCGCCCGGGGGGGCTTGCCATGCCCACTGCAGGCTGGGCTCTTCCTTGGAAGGGCCCCGAGCGGTGCCTGTGGCATGGAGGCTCCATCCCGGCGTGCGACGAGCCCCTGGCCTGTTTAAAATCCGCGGAGAATCGGAAAAAAAAAACCCCCAGCTTTGGGGGCGGAGCTGGAGACACCGCTGCAGACCCCCGCCCGCTGTGCGGTGCTCGGCAGAGCCAGAGGCGGCGGGTGAAGGCGGATTCCCACTTTCGGCGTTTTTCCCCGGCCCGGGTGCGAGCTCGTCGTTCTTTAAACACCCTTGATCCGCCCCCCGGGGAGCCCTGTCTTTCGGGCCAGTTTTTTCCCGGGGCAAATGCCAGGGAATCGTTTTCCCGAAGGCCCCATCAGAATCCCCCGCTTGAGCGGATCACGCGGGTGCGCTGCCTTCCCCCCTCCTCGCGGACCTCGGGGGGCCCTGCGCGGAAACCCCCCGGGGGCGGGCTCCCTTTGGGGACGTGGCCCCGGGCAAAGGCAGCTCTGCCTCTTCGCAAAGGGTTCTTTGGTTCTGAACCCGGTGTGTAAAGGAGGCCTGGGATTTCCCGTCTCCGGCCATCTTCCCTCTCGGGGGAGGTGGTAAGGATTCAAAGGGGGAAAGTTGCCAGGAGGGGCCCCCTCTGTTGTGGAAGCCACGCACCCTCTGGCGTCGGGTTCCGTGACCTGCTCGCCATCCAAGCGAAAACCAAGCCGACTGCGATGCAAAAGAGTGGAGGGCCAAAGGGAGCTGGGCAGGCAAGCGTGCACAGGCCCACAGGGAACCCCTTTCCCTTCAGCTGCCGGTCGAGCCAGGTCTGAAATCCCAGCCCCCACCCACGCCACGGCCTCCGGGGATTGGGACCCCAAAAATTGCGTCTCCCCGCCCCAGGGCCCCCGCCCTCAAGACCAAACCCAGTGCTTGCCCCAAGGCAGCTGCCTCCCCTTTTCCCCCCCAAGGGCCCCAACACCCCACAGGCCTGCACCCCCTGCTCTCGGGGGGAAAAAAAAAAAAATTCTGATTTCAAGGACCCTCTCTTAACTTGCCTTTTTTTCTCCAAGGGGCCTCACCCGTGGGGCCACCTTCCGAGGCCTTTGCGGCGGCTCTATCCCCCGATCCTGTTTTTCCCCAAGGATTGCAAGGCAGGAAAGAAACCCCTTTTCCCCTCCAAGCTTGCGGGTCCTGGGGGGCAAGTGCCGCCCCTCCTTGTTACTTTGTACCCTGCAGGGGGCCCCTGCAGCCCGTTACTTCCCGAGCTTGGACCTCCGTGGGGAGAGAGGGGGAGATAAGAGGGCCCCTGGGCAGGAGGGGGGCAGGAGCAGGACACTTCATGGGGTAGGCGGCTTTCTGCTCAAGTGCCCCAGGCCCGCTCCCCGACGACTGACTCCAGGCTAAGGGAGAAAGAGAGAGCGCTCCACGTCCCCACCCGCCCCCAAAAGTCACACCGCGTCCAGCTGGGGCCATACGGGGCACGAAGGGAAAGGGGGAAAAAGGTTTTCGGTATTCTCCACCCCCCTTTAGGTGGAGGGGCGCCATGCGTGTTGCTGGAGGCGGGAGGCTGGGAGGCACGGCGGGACCCGGGGGCCCAACCCAGTAGCGTGGCGAGTCGTCTCCACACTTTTTGTCCCCTCGCAGAGCGCGAACCAGGGTTTTTCCCGCCTGAAATTTCATCCTTCAGGATTCCTTGAACACAGGGGGCCCCTGGGAAGTGCGCCCGCCTGGGATGCCGGGGCCCTTGGGGGGCTGACCCTCTTGTGACATAGGGGCCCCGGGAAAATGGCAGGGGTGGTCTGCTTGCAGGGGTTCCCGGGCACGCCCCAACGAATGAGCCCTTTGCCCTGTCCTCGCCTAGGCATCCGCTCTGCTCCTCAGGGGATAGTCCCCCGCCGGGACCCCCCCCCCGCCACGTCGTGCCTCTCCTCTGAAGAGGCAGCCCGCCCGTTGGGCTAGAGCCCGTATTGGGACCTCAGGAGAGTTCAGAGACCCGGGATGATCCCCCCCTTTGCCTAAGGCTCTGCCAGTCCCCAATGACCCGTTTCATCGATGGATTGAGGTTTGGAAAATAACGAGTGGCCTGCGGCGTGCTTTCCCAGCCAGCGGCGTCCTTGGGCGGGGTGTGGTTCTGCCAGGGCTCCAAGCCCAACCAAAATCCCAATTATGTTTTTGGGGCCCCGTTATCCCGGGGCCCCAAAAGCCCCAAACCCCGCCCCCCACCGCACCGCAGCCGCTCCTGAGCCAAACGCTCTTTTCCGTCCACTTCCCCTTACCTGCTGACAACAGCTAAAGGGTTGAGTTTTTGGAACACACCAGGGGGGCGTGCTGGGGGCTTAAAACCCCACAGGAGTCCCAAGGTCGGCTTCTGTCGCCGGGTGCCAGTAGCTCCGGTCCTTCCCCTTTTTCGGGTCCCCCCCCGGGTGTCAGGCCCCCCGTTTTGAGACCCTCTGCTGGGGGGGATGGCGACAAAAAGTCCTTTGCGGGAGGCAGTCGGGCTGGGGGGAGCTGGTGTGGGCTTTTTCGGGGGGTGGGGGGGGATCAAAGGGGGGGGGTGCAGACATGTCCAGGGGGGGCCTGAAATTTCCCCCTCATCCAGGGGCCCGGGGGGGCGTTGCGGCCTCTCCCCCTGCAGGCCTTGGAGCCTGAAGGTCGACTCTCTGCCCGGAAGTCAGCCCCCCCACGGACCCCATCTAAAGGGGCCCAAAGAGTCCGGGGGGCCTTGGCTTGTCTGGAGGCACTCCACCCGGGCAATCCCAGGCGCCCCAGTAGTCCCGTGGGGCGTGCGTGGCCCAGGAGCCTGCGTGACTTTTTGGGGCCCCCCCGGGACCCTTCTCCTGCAGGCCCGGGCCAAGAGCACCGGGGGTCCCTGTGGGAAACCCTTGCTTCAGAAGGGCAGGGTCCGGTCCAGCCAGAGCCCGGAGGCCGCCCCCCGGGGGTGCTGTGAGTGTCAGCGGGGTGCGGGGGCAGAGGCGCAAGAAGGTGGCAGGCCACAGCCGCCGGGCGGCTTCTCACTGCCCCCCTGCAGGCTGGGTCTTCCTGCAGGCCCCAGAGCGGTGGGCCCGTGGCATGGAGGCTCCATCCCGGCGTGGCGACGAGGGCCCCTGGCACTGTTGAAGATCCCCGGGAAACGGGGAAGCCGAGCTGGAGGCGGAGCTGGAGAAAAAACCGCTGCGAGCCTCCGCCGCTGGGCGATGTCAGGGGAGAGGCCCGAGAGGCGGCGGGTGAGCGGCATCCTCACTTTCGGCGGTTCCCGCCGGGGCGGTCGCCGTTCTGAAACCACACCTGGATCTGTCCTCGGGGAGCCCCGTCTTTTTGGGCCCCCTTTTTCCCCCCGGGGGGCAATGCCCGGAATCGATTCCTCTTAAGGGGTCCCTCAGAAAACCCGGGGTTGAGGGCCCGGGTCTACGCGGGGCGCTGCCTTCTCCCTCCTGACAGAACCCGAGGGGCCCTGGCGCAAGCACCCCCTGGGCGGGCGGGGCTCTTGGCACAGTGCCTCCGGCGGGCAGGCTCTGCCCTTCTGCGGGGCTTCTTTGGTTCTGAAACCGGGTGTATGCGAGCTCTGGACTCCAAGTTCTCCGGCCTTCTTTCCCTCTCGGTGATGCCTGGAAGGATTCAGGCGGAAAGTTGCGGGGGGGGCCCTGCCTCTGTTGGGAAGCCCCCCCACCCTCGGCCCGTCGGGGTTCCGTGGACCTGCTTGGGCCCATCCATAGCGAAAACCCAAGCCCTGACTGCGATGCACAGAGGGAGGGCCACAAGGTGTGGCACGCAACGCCCCAAAGGACACGAGGAAAGCCCTTCCTTCAGTTTGCTCGGCGAGCCAGGCCCGAAAAATCCCCAGTCCCCACCCAGCGCCACGGCCCCTGGGATTGTGCCCAAAGATCTCCCGCCCCAGGCCCCCCCCTCAAAGCCAAACCCCCCAGGTGCTTGCTAAAGGCAGTGCCTGCCCTTTCCCCACCCCAACACCCCACACTGGCCTGAGCACCCCTCTCTAAGGGAGTTTCCCTGATTTCTAAGGACCCTCTCTTAACTGTGCCTTTTTTTTCTCCACAGGGGGCTCACGTGGGCATTTCCCCGAGGGCTTTGTGGGCGCTCTATACCCCGGTCCTCGCTTTCCCAAGGATTCCCAAGGGCAGGAAAAAACCAACGTTTCCCTCCGAGTTTGGGGGCCCTGGGCCGTAAAGGGTGCCGCCCCTCCTTGCTTAGTCTTTGTCCCCTTTCAGGGCCCTGCACCCCGTTACTTCCCGACTGCCCTCCGTGGGGAAGAGAGGGGAAAAGAAAAGAGGGCCCCTGGAAGCAGAGCGGGGGCAGGAGCAGGACACTCATTTGGGTAGCGGGCTTTCTGCTCAAATGCCTCGGGCCCCGCCCCCCCTGACGACTGACCCCCCGAGCTCAGGGAGAAAGAGAGAGCGTTTCCCACGCCCCCGCCCCCGATCAAAATCACACACCGTCCAGCGAGGCCAGTACAGTGCCAGGGGAAGGCGGAGAGGATTCGGGGTATATTCCACCCCCCCGAGGTGGACGGGTCGCCAAGCGTGTGCTGGAGCGGCGGGCTCGGGAAGCACGTGTGCGGGACCCGTGGGGCAAAAGCAAGTGAGCGTGGGGAGGTCCGTCTCAAATGCTTTGTTCACTCGCAGAGCGCGAACCAAAGGTTTTCGCCTTTCAACTCATCCTTCAGAATTCCTGAAAACAGGCGCCCGGGAAGTGCAGTCGCCTTTGATGGCCCCGGGGCGCCCTTTTGGGGGGGCTGACCCTTTGTGACATAAGGGGCCCCCAGGGAAAAAGCAGCGTGGGCTATGCTTTGCCAAAGGGGGGGGGGGTCCCCCCGGGGACCCGCCCCAACGAACTGAGCCATTTGCATGTCCTTTTCCTAGGACCCGCTCCCGCTCCTTAGGGGATAGTCCCCCGCCGGACCCCCCATCGCCACGTCCCTTCCTCTCCTTCTGGAAGAGGGCCGCCCCCCGTTTTTTAAAAGCCCGTATTGGAGGCCCCCAAGGAAGGGGAATTCAGAGGACCGGGTGAGCCCCTTTGGGCCCAAGGCCCCCTGCCATCCCAAATGACAGTGCATCGATGGAATTGAGGTGGGAAGTAAGCGAGTGGCCTGCGGCGTCTTTTTCCCCAAACCGCGGGGTCCTTTGGCGCTGTGTGCTGCCAGGGCTCCAAACCCACCATGTCCACTTATCTCCCTTTGGGCCCCTTTTCCCGGGCCCCAAAAACCCGGGACCCCCGCCAAAACCCCCACCGCAGGCCCTCCACTGAGCCTCACCTCCCTGGGGCCCTCCACTCTCCCCTTTACCGGGTGACAGACAGCTTTAAGGTTGAGTTTCGGAACACCCAGGGGAGGGGGGGGGGGGGGGGGGGCTGGGGGGGGCTTAAAACGCACAGAGTCGAAGGTTCGGCTTCCGGTCCGCCGGGTGCCTGCTTCTTCCCGCCTTCCCCCTTTCGGGTCCCCAAGGATGTCAGGCCTCCCCCTCTGAGGGCCCCGCTGGGGCGGTGGCGCACCAAGTCACTTTGCGGGAGCAGTCGGGGCTGGAGGAGCTGGGTGTGGCTCTGATGTGAGGGATCAGGGAGCGCAGGCATGTCCAGGGGGCCTGAAATTCCTCCTCATCCAGGGCTTGGTGGCTTTTGCGGCCCCCTCCTCCTTCAGGCCTCTGGAGCCTGAAGGTCGACTCCCCTCTGCCTGGAAGTCCCCCAGCAGGACGCATCAAGAAGGCCGACGAGCCCGGGGCTGGCCCTTGCTTCCGGGCCACCCAGGGGGCCAATCCCAGCGGCCCCCCGTATCAGTGGGGGCGGGGCGGCGCCCCAGGAGCCTGCGTGATTTTCTCGGGGGCCCACCCCAGGGACGCTTCTCCGCACCCCCGGGCCAAAAATGGCGACCGGGTCCCCTTGTGGACCCTTGCTTCAGAAGGCAGGGCCCGTCCCACCAGAGCCCGAGGCTCCCCCTCGCTGTTTGGAGGGCTCGCGGGGTGCGGCAGAGGGAAACAGAAGGTGCGGAAAGCCCAGGCTGGCTGCTCACTGCCCACTGCAGGCGGGCTTTTCCCTTTGGGGCATGGGCCCCAAGCGTCCCGGGTGGCATGGAGGGCCCCATCCCGGCGTGGCGACGAGGCCGCTGCATGTTGAAGATCCGCGAGAATGGGAACCGAGCGGAAAGGCGGAGCTGAGAAAACCGCTGCGACCCCTCCCCCCTGCTGGCGGATGCTCAGGCAGAGGCAGAGGCGGGGTGAAGGCGGCATCCTCCTTCGGCGGCCCCCGGCCGGGTGGCGACCGTCGGTATGAAACCACCCCGGGAAACCCCCCCTCGGGAGCCCGGGGCCCTTTTGGGGCCTTTTTCCCCAGCGCATGCGGGATCGATTCCCCCTGAAAGGCTCCCATCAAAATCCCACTTGAGCCGGATCTACGCGGGTGCGGCCTTTCCCTCCTCGACGGGAAACCCGGGGCCCGTGGCCAGGCACCCCTGGGCGGGCGGGGTTTGGGGAAAAACAGGGGCCTCGGAAAAGGGCAGCCTGCCTCTTCTCAGGCTTCTGGTTCTAAAACCCAGGTGGTAGCGAGGCTCGGGGACTCCAAGTTCCCCCGGCCATTCTTTCCCTCTCGGGATGCCTGGGTAATTCAGGCGGAAAGTTGCCAGGAGGGCTGCCTCTGTTGTGGAAGCACGCCACCCGGGGGGCGTGGGTTTTTCCCGTGGACCTGTTTCCCGGCCACCCATAGCGAAAACCAAGCCCTGACTGCGAGCACAGTGGAGGCCACAAGGACTGGCAGCGCAAGCGGCACAGCACGAGGAAAGCCCTTCCTCAGCTGCTCGGTCGACCCAGGTCTGAAATCCCCCAGCCCCCCACCCAGGCCACGCCTTTCCTGGGATTGTGGAACCCTGCGTCTCCCCCCCCCCAGGAGCCCCATAGCCCAAAACCCAGGTGCTTGCTAAAAGGCAGTTTCCTGCCCTTTCCCCCAGGCCCCAACACCCCACACTGCCGAGCAATCCCGCTTCCCGGGAGATTCCTGATTTCTAAGGACCCTCTCTTAACTGTGCCTTTGTTCTCCACACAGGGCCTCCTGGGGCAACCTTCCGAGGGCTTTCGGGGGCTCTATACCCCGAGTCCTCGGCTTTCCCTAAGGGAGTTGCAAGGGGGCAGGAAAGAAACCCACGTTTCCCTCCAGAGCTATTCGGGTCCTGGGCGGCGGCAAGTGCCCGCCCCTCCTTGTCAGGTCTTGGTACCCTGCAGAGGGCCCCCGCAGCCCGTTACCCCTTTCCCCCAGCTGGACCCCGTGGGGGAAAGAGGGGAGAGAATGAGAGGGCCCTGGAAGCAGAGCGGGGGCAGGACAACACTTCAGTGGGGGTAGGCGGGGCTTCTGCTCTAGTGGGCCCCCAGGCCCGCTCCCCTGACGACTGACCTTTTCCCCGAAGCCAAGGAAAAGAGAGAGCGCTCCACGCCCCACCCCGATCAAAGTCACACACGCGTCCAGCTGAGGGCCGTACAGTGACGGAGGAAGGGGGGAGGATTCGGTATATTCCCCCCACCGGGCCCCAGGTGGGCGGGTCGCCATGCGTGTGCGGAGGCCCCGGGGGAGGCTCGGGAGCACGTGTGCCGGGGCCCGGGGGCAATTTCAGGGGAGGCGTGGGGGGAGGTCCGTCTCCCCCACTTGCTTTGTTCAAATCCAGAGCGCGAACCACGGTTGGGCGCTGGCAAAATCATCCTTCAGAATTCCTTGAACACAGGCGGCCCGGAAGTGCAGTCGCCTGTGGATGGCCTGTGGGGCCTTTGGGGAGGCTGACCCTCTTGTGAAAATACACCCCTTGAAATGGCAGAGCGGGGGGCTATGCTTTGCAGGGGTGTCCCCGGGCACCCGCCCCAACGAACGAAGCCATTTGCATGGCCTTCGCCTAGGCACCCGCTCTGCTCCTCAGGCAAGTACCCGCGCCGGGGACCCCCCCAAACGCCACGTCGTGCCTCTCCTTCGGGAAGAGGGCAGCCCCGCCAGTTTCTCGAGCCCGAAAATTGGGGAGGCCTAAAGGAAGGAAGTTTCAGAGGACCGGAAATGATCGCCCTTTGCAAGGGCTCTGCCAGTCCCAAATGCCCTTTGCATCGAGAATTGAGGTGGGAAATAAGCGGGGGCCTGCGGCGTGTTTTCCCCAGCCAAGCGGCGGTCCTTGGGCGGCTGTGTGTTCTGCCAGGGCTCCTAAGCCCCCAAAAAAAAAAAAATTTTAATGCTCCTGGGCCCCTTTACCCCGGGGCCCCAACCCCGGCACCGGCCACACCGAAACCGCCCGCTCCACGAGCACATGCTCTTTGGGCCGTCCACTCTCCCTTACTCTGGCTGACAGCCCAGCTAAAGGGGTGAGTTTGGGAACACCCAGGGTGAGCGGCTGGGGGGCTAACACGCACAGGAGTGGAATTCTGGCTTCCTGGTCCCCCGGGTGCCTGGGCTTCCAGGTCCTTCCCCCTTTGCGGTCCCCAAGGATGTCAGGCCCCCGTCTGAACCTCCTGCTGGGCGGGGATGCGCACACAAGCCCACTTGCGGGGCAGTCGGGGTGGAGGGAGCGGGGCTGGGGGCTTGCAAAAGGTGAGCCATCAGGGGGAGAGCAAGCATGTCCAGGGAGGGCCTGAAATTCCTCCCATCCAGGGGGCGGTGGGGGCTTTGCGGGCCTCTCCTCCTGCATTTGCCTCGGGACCCCTGAAGGTCGACTGCCTCTGCCTGGAATCAGGCCCCAGACGGGGAACGAACTAGAAGGCCGACGAGTCGGGGTCCTGCCCTTGGCTTGCTCGGACGCCCTCCGGGCAGGGCCAACCCAGGCGCCCCCACTTTGTCAGTGGGGGGCGGCGGCTGGCCCAGGAGCCTTGGCTGTGACTTCTTCGCGGCCACCCCAGGGACGCTTCTCCTGCAGGCCCGGGAAAAAGGGATGCGACCGGGGGTCCCTGTGTGGACCCTTGCTTCAGAAGGGCAGGGGTCCGGCCCAGCCAGAGCCCGTAGGCCCCCCCTCGCTGCGGGTGAGTGCTCAGCGGGGTGCGGCAGGAGGCCACAGAAGGGGGCCCAGGCACAGCCGCCGGGCTGGCTTGCTCACGGGCCCACTGCAGGCTGGGCTCTTTCCTTGGCATGGGCCCCAGAGCGGTGCCTGTGGCATGGAGGGCTCCATCCCTGGCGTGGCGACGAGGCCGGGTGGCACTGTTAAAAGATCCGCGGAAAATCGGGAACCCGGGGAGCTGGGGCGGAAGCTGGAGCCACCCTGCGGAAAACGCCTCCCGCCTGCTGTGGCGGATGCTCAGGCAGAGGCAGAGAGGGGGCGGTGAAGGCGGCATCCTCACTTTCGGGGGTTCCCGCGGGGCGAGCTCGTCTTTTTTGAAACCACACCTGGATCCGGTCCTCGGGAGCCCTGTCTTTCGGGCCCGTTTTTCCCGGGCGGCAATGCCAAAGGGGGTCGATTTCCCCGAAAGGCTCCCATCATAATCCCCGCTTGAGCCGGATTACGCGGGGCGCTGCCTTCTCACCTCCTCGAAGGAACCTCGAGGGGCCCGTGGCGCAGGCACCCCGGGGCGGGCGGGGCTTCTTGGGCACAGTGGCCTCGGGCAAAGGGCAGGCCTGCCTCTTCTGCAGGCTTCTTTGGTTCTGAAACCAGGTGTGTATGGAGGCCTGGGACTTTCCCAAGGTTCTCCCGGCCAGTCTTTCCCTCTCCGGGGATGCCTGGGTAATTCAGGCGGAAAATTGCCCGGAGGGCCTGCCTCTGTTGTGGGGAAACCACGCCACCTCTGGGGTCGGGGTTTTCCCTGGACCTGCTTCGGCCAAACCATAGCGGAAAACCCCAAACCCCCGACTGCGATGCACAAAAGGGAGGGCCACAAAGGGACCTGGGCAGCGCAAGCGTGCACAGGAAACCCGAGGGAAGCCCTTCCTTCAGCTGCTCGTTCGAGCCAGGTCTGAATCCCCAGTCCCACCCAGCGCCACGGCCTCCTTGGGGTTGTGGCACCCATGCGTCTCCCCCCCCCCAGGACCCGCCCTCTAGCCAAACCCAGGTGCTTGCTCAAAAGGGGAAAAAAACTGCCTGCCCTTTCCCCCAGGCTCCCAACACCCCACACTGGCTGAGCACCCTGCTCTCCCGGGAGATTCCTGATTTTTAAGGGCCCTCTCTTAACTGTTTCCCTTTTTTCTCCACACGGGGCCTCACGTGGGGCCCCCTTTCAGGGCTTTGCTGGGCCTCTATAAACCCGAGTCCTCGGCTTTCCCTAAGGAGTTGCAAGGGGCGGAAAGAAACCCCCCGTTTCCCTCCAGAGCATGCGGGCCCCTGGCGGGGCAAGTGCCGCCCCCCCCTTGTCTGGTCTTTGGAACCCGCAGAGGGCCCTGCACCCCGTTACTTCCCCGACTGGACCTCCGTGGGGGAAGAGGGGGAGAGAATGAGAGGGCCCCTGGAAGCAGGAGCGGGGCAGGAGCAGGACATTTCAGTGGGGGTGGGCGGGGCTTTGCTCTAGTGCCCTCGGGCCCCCGCCCCCCTGACGACTCCCAGAGCTCAAGGGAGAAAGAGAAAGCGCCCCACTCCCCACCCGACCCATCAAAAGTCACAACCGCGCCCACTGGAAGCCGTACAGTCCCACAGGAAGGGGAGGGGAATTTCGGGTATATCCTCCACCGCCCTGAGGTGGACGGGGTTTCGCCATGCGGGGTGGAGGCGGGCGAGGCTCGGGAGGCACGTGTGGGGGACCCGTGGGCATGCAGGTGAGCGGGGGGCGAAGGTCCGTCTCCACATTTGCTTTGTTCACTCGCAGAGCGCAAACCCCACGGTTTGGCGCCTGCAACTCATCCTTCAGAATTCTTAAACCCACAGGCGGCCGGGATTTCAGCCCGCCTGTGGATGGCCTGGGGGCGCCTTTGGGGAGGCTGACCCCTCCTGTGATATAGAGGCCCGGGAAAGGGCAGGGGTGGGCAAACTGTTTTGGGCAGGGGTGTCCCCGTGCACCCGCCCCAACGAACTGAAGCCTTTTGCAAGTCCTTCCCTAGGCATCCCGCCCTGCCCCTCAGAAATAGTCCCGCCCCGGGGACCCCCCCAATCGCCACGTGTGCCTCCCTACTGGAAGGGGGCAGCCCGCCTTTTGTCTCAGAGCCCGTTTTTGGGGAGGCCTCAAGGAGGAATTTCCGAGGCCCGGCATGATCGCCCCTTTGCCTAAGGCTCTCCCAAGTCCCAAAAGACAGTGCAACGATGGAAATTGAGGGGGGGAAAAGGGAAGCGAGTGGCCTGCGGCGTGCTTTCCCCAGCCAGCGGCGGTCCTTGGGGGGCTGTGTGTTTTTTGCCGGGGCCCCAAAAGCCACCAAAGTCCACTTATGCTTTTTGGGGCCCTGTTATCCCGGGGCCCCAAGCCGCACCGCGCCACACCGCCCCCAGCCGCTCCACTGAGCACAGCTCATGCCGTCCCCTCCCTTACTCGGGCTGACAGACAGCAAAAAGGTTTTGAGTTTCGGAACACACCAGGGTGAGGTGCTGGGGGCTTAACACGCACAGGAGCCCGAAGGTTCAGGCTTCCTGGTCCGCCGGGTGCCAGTAGCTTCCAGGTCCTTCCCCTTTGCGGGTCCCCAAGGATGTCAGGCCTCCCGTCTGAACCCCCTGCTGGGCGGGGATGGCGCACACAAGTCACTTTGGGGGAGCCAGTCGGGGCGGGAGGGAGCTGGGCTGTGGGCTTGCTGAGTGTGGGGCCCACAGGGGGAGCTGCAGAGCATGCCCAGGGGGGCCTGAAATTCCTCCTCATCCGGGGGCGGGGTGGCGTTGCGGGCCTTTTCCTCCTGCAGTGCCTCTGGAGCCTAAAGGGTCGACTGCCTCGCCGGGAAGTCGCCCCCAGACGGGAACGCATCTAGAAGGCCACGAGTCCGGGGTCTCCCTTGGCTTGCTCTGGGGGCACCCCAAGGGCCAATCCCAGGCGGCCCCCACGTAGCCCAGGGGGGCGTGCGGCTGGCCAGGAGCCTGGCTGTGACTTCTGCGGCCAGCCCAGGGACCTTCTCCTGCGGGCCCGGGGGCCCAAGAGCGACCGGGTCCCTGGTGGACCCGCTTCAGAAGGGCAGGGCCGGTCCAGCCAAGCCCCGGAGGCTCCCCCTCCCCCTGCGTGAGTGCTCAGCGGGGGGCGGCAGAGGCGCACAGAAGGTGGGGAGGGCACCGCCGCCGGGGGTGGCTTGCTCACTGCCCACTGCAGGCTGGGCTCTTTCCTTTGGGATGGGCCCCAGAGCGGTGCCTGTGGCATGGAGGGCCCCCATCCCTGGGGTGGCGACGAGGGGCCGCTGGCACTGTTGAAAGATCCGCGGAGAACGAAGCCGAGCTGGAGGCGGGAGCTGGAGAACACCGCTGCAGACGCCACCGCCTGCGGGGGATGCTCAGGCCAGAGGCAGAGAGGCGGCGGGGTGAAGGCGGCATCCACACTTTCGGCGGTCCCGGCCGGTGGGGTTGGTGGCGAGCTCGTCGGTTTTTTGAAACCACACCTGGATCCCCGGTCCTCGGGGAGCCCTAGTCTTTCGGGCCAGTTCTTCGGGCGCAATGCCAGGGAATCGATTCCCTTGGGAAAGGGGTCCCATCAGAAAACCCAGCTTGAGCCGGATTTTACGCGGGTGCTCGCCTTCTCCCTCCTCGACAGGAACCTCGAGGGGCCCGTGGCGCAGGCACCCCCGGGGGCGGGCGGGGCTCTTGGGCACAGTGGGGCCCCGGGCAAAGGGCAGGCTCTGCCTCTTCTGCAGGCCCTTTTTTGGTTCTGAAACCATTGTGTATGCGAGGCTCTGGGACTCCAAGTTCTCGGCCAGTCTTTCCCTCTCGGTGATGCCTGGGTAAGGATTCAGGCGGAAAGTTGCCAGGAGGGCCTGCCTCTGTTGTGGAAGCCACGCCACCCTCTGGCGTCGGGGTTCCGTGGACCTGCTTCGGCCATCCATAGCGGAAAACCAAGCCCTGACTGCGGGTGCACAGAGTGGAGGGCCACAAGGGAGCTGGGCAGCGCAAGCGTGCACAGGACACGAGGGAAGCCCTTCCTTCAGCTGCTCGGTCGAGCCAGGTCTGAAATCCCCAGTCCCCACCAGCGCCACGGCCTCCTGGGATTGTGGACACCCATGCGTCTCCCCGCCCCAGGACCCGCCTCATAGACCAAACCAGGTGCTTGCTCAAGGCAGCTGCCTGCCCTTCCCCCAGGCTCCCAACACCCCACACTGGCCTGAGCCTCCTGCTCTCGGGAGATTCCTGATTTCTAAGGACCCTCTCTTAACTGTGCCCTTTGTTCTCCACACGGGGCCCTCACGTGGGGCACCTTCCGAGGGTTTTGCTGGGCGCTCTATCCCCCGAGTCCTGGGCCCTTTCCCTAAGGAGTTGCAAGGGGGCAGGAAAGAAACCCACGTTTCCCTCCAGAGCATGGGGTCCGGGGCGCGGCAAGTGCCGCCCCTCCTTGTCTAGGTCTTTGGTACCCTGCAGAAGGGCCCTGCACCCCGTTACTTCCCCGAGCTGGACCTCCGTGGGGAAGAGAGGGGAGAGAATGAAGGGCCCCTGGAAGCAGGAGCGGGGGCAGGAGCAGGACACTTCAGTGGGGGTAGGCGGGGCTTTCTGCCTAGTGCCCTCAGGCCCGCTCCCCTGAACTGACTCCCCAGAGCCAAGGGGAGAAAGAAAAGGCGCTCCACGTCCCACCCCCCGACAAAGTCACAAAACGCGTCCAGCTGAGCCAGTACAGTGCACGGGGGAAAGGGGGAGAGGATTCGGGGTATATCTCCACCGCCCTGAGGTGGACGGGTCGCCATGCGTGTGCTGGAGGCGGGCGAGGCTCGGGAGGCACGTGTGCGGGACCCGTGGGCAATGCAGGTGAGCGTGGGGCGAGGTCCGTCTCCACACTTGCTTGTTCACTCGCAGAGCGCGAACCACGGTTTGGCGCCTGCAACTCATCCTTCAGAATTCCTTGAACACAGGGGGGGCCCCGGGGAAGTGCAGTCGCCTGTGGAGGGCCTGGGGCGCCTTTGGGAGGCTGACCCTCTTGTGACATAGAGGCCCTGGGAAATGGCAGCGGTGGGCTACTGCTTTGCAGGGGTGTCCCCGGGAAACCCGCCCCAACGAACTGAAGCATTTGCATGTCCTTCGCCTAGGCATCCCGCTCCTGCTCCCCGGGCATAGTCCCGCGCCGGGACCCCACCATCGCACGTCGTGCCTCTCCTTCGGGAAGAGGGCAGCCCGCCAGTTGTCTCAGAGCCCGTATTGGGGAGGCCCCTCAAGGAAGGAAGTTTCAGAGGACCGGCTGATCGCCCCTTTGCCTAAGGCTCTCCCAGTCCCAAATGACAGTGCATCGATGGAATTGAGGTGGGAAGTAAGCGAGTGGCCTGCGGCGTGCTTTCCCAGCCAGCGGCGGCCCTTTGGGGCGGCTGTGTGTTCTGCCAGGGTTTCCAACCCCACCAAAGTCCATTTATGCTCTTGGGCCCTGTTATCCCGGGGCCCCAAGCCGCACCGCGCCACACCCCCACCGCAGCCGCTCCACTGAGCACACGCTCATTGCCGTCCACTCTCCCCTTACTCTGGCTGACAGACAGCTAAGGGTGTGAGTTCGGAACACACCAGGGTGAGCGTGCGGGGGGCTTAACACGCACAGGAGTCGAAGGTTTCTGGCTTCCTGGTCCGCCGGGTGCCATTTAGCTTCCAGGCCCTTTCCCCCTTTGCGGGTCCCCAAGATGTCAGGCCTCCCGTCTGAGACCTCCTGCTGGCGGGGATGGCGCACACAAGTCACTTTGCGGGAGGCAGTCGGGGCTGGAGGGAGCTGGGCTGTGGGCTTGCTGAGTGTGAGGCATCAGGGGGAGCTGCGAGCATGTCCAGGGGGGCCTGAAATTCCTCCTCATCCAGGGCGGGTGGTGGCGTTGCGGGCCTCTCCTCCTGCAGTGCCTCTGGGACCTGAAGGTCGACTGCCTCTGCCTGGAAGTCAGCCCCAGACAGGAACGCATCTAGAAGGCCGACGAGTCCGGGGTCTGCCTTGGCTTGCTCTGGAGGCACTCCAGCAGGGCCAATCCCAGGCGGCCCCCACGTAGTCAAATGGGGGCGTGCGGCTGGCCCAGAGCCTGGCTGTGACTTCTGCGGCCAGCCCAGGGGCGCTTCTCTGCAGGCCCGGGCCAAGATGCGACCGGGGGTCCCTGTGTGGACTCCTTGCTTCAGAAGGGCAGGGTCCGGTCCGCCAGAGCCCCGGGGCTCGCCCCGCTGCTGTGAGTGCTCAGCGGGGTGCGGCAGAAAGGGGCACAGAAGGTGGCAGGCAAAAGCCGCCGGGCTGGCTTGCTCACTGCCCACTGCAGGGTGGGCTCTTCCTTGGCATGGGCCCCCCGAGCGGTGCCTGTTGGCATGGGGGGGCTCCATCCCTGGCGTGGGACGAGGCCGCTGGCACTGTTGAAGATCCGCGGAGAATCGGGAAGCCGGCTGGAGGCGGAGCTGGAGACACCGCTGCAGACGCCTCCGCCTGCTGTGGCGGATGCCAGGCAGAGGCAGAGAGGCGGCGGGTGAAGGCGGCCCTCCTCACTTTCGGCGGTTCCCGGCCGGTGGCGAGCTCGTCGGTTTTTGAAACCAACACCTGGATCCTGTCCTCGGGGAGCCCTGTCTTTCGGGCCAGTTCTTCCCGGGCGGCAATGCCAGGGGAAACGATTCCTCTGAAAGGCTCCCATCAGAAAACCCAGCTTGAGCCGGATCTACGCGGGTGCGCTGCCTTCCCCCCTCCTCGACAGGAACCTCGAGGGGCCCGTGGCGCAGGCACCCCCTGGGGCGGGCGGGGCTCTTGGGCACAGTGGCCTCGGGCAAAGGGCAGGCTCTGCCCCTTCTGCAGGCTTCTTTGGTTCTGAAACCAGGTGTGTATGCGAGGCTCTGGGACTCCAAGTTCTCCGGCCAGTCTTTCCCTCTCGGTGATGCCTGGGTAAGGATTCAGGCGGAAAGTTGCCAGGAGGGCCTGCCTCTGTTGTGGAAGCCACGCCACCCTCTGGCGTCGGGGTTCCGTGGACCTGCTTCGGCCATCCATAGCGGAAAACCAAGCCCTGACTGCGATGCACAGAGTGGAGGCCACAAGGGAGCTGGGCAGCGCAAGCGTGCACAGGACACGAGGGAAGCCCTTCCTTCAGCTGCTCGGTCGAGCCAGGTCTGAAATCCCCAGTCCCCACCCAGCGCCACGGCCTCCTGGGATTGTGGACACCCATGCGTCTCCCCGCCCCAGGACCCGCCCTCATAGACCAAACCAGGTGCTTGCTCAAGGCAGCTGCCTGCCCTTTCCCCCAGGCTCCCAACACCCCACACTGGCCTGAGCACTCCTGCTCTCAGGGAGATTCCTGATTTCTAAGGACCCTCTCTTAACTGTGCCCTTTGTTCTCCACACGGGGCCTCACGTGGGGCACCTTCCGAGGGCTTGCTGGGCGCTCTATACCCCGAGTCCTCGGCTTTCCCTAAGGAGTTGCAAGGGGGCAGGAAAGAAACCCACGTTTCCCTCCAGAGCTATGCGGGTCCTGGGCGCGGCAAGTGCCGCCCCTCCTTGTCTAGGTCTTGGTACCCTGCAGAGGGCCTGCAGCCCTTACTTCCCCGAGCTGGACCTCCGTGGGGAAGAGAGGGGAGAGAATGAAGGGGCCCCTGGAAGCAGGAGCGGGGGCAGAGCAGGACACTTCAGTGGGGGTAGGCGGGCTTCTGCTCTAGTGCCCTCAGGCCCGCTCCCTGACGACTGACTCCCAGAGCTCAAGGGAAAGAAGAGAGCGCTCCACGTCCCCCACCCCGATCAAAGTCACACACGCGTCCAGCTGAGCCAGTACAGTGCACGGAGGAAGGGGAGAGGATTCGGGGTATATCTCCACCGCCCTGAGTGGACGGGTCGCCATGCGTGTGCTGGAGGCGGCGAGGCTCGGGAGGCACGTGTGCGGGACCCGTGGGCAATGCAGGTGAGCGTGGGGCGAGGTCCGTCTCCACACTTGCTTGTTCACAATGTCGCAGAGCGCGAACCACGGTTTGGCGCCTGCAACTCATCCTTCAGATTCCTTGAACACAGCGGCCTGGAAGTGCAGTCGCCTGTGGATGGCCTGGGGCGCCTTTGGGGAGGCTGACCCTCTTGTGACATAGAGGCCCTGGGAAATGGCAGCGGTGGGCTACTGCTTTGCAGGGTGTCCCGGGCACCCGCCCCAACGAACTGAAGCCATTTGCATGTCCTTCGCCTAGGCATCCCGCTCTGCTCCTCAGGCATAGTCCCGCGCCGGACCCCACCATCGCCACGTCGTGCCTCTCCTTCTGGAAGAGGGCAGCCCGCCAGTTGTCTCAGAGCCCGTATTGGGGAGGCCTCAAGGAAGGAAGTTTCAGAGGACCGGCATGATCGCCCCTTTGCCTAAGGCTCTGCCAGTCCCAAATGACAGTGCAACGATGGAATGAGGTGGGAAGTAAGCGAGTGGCCTGCGGCGTGCTTTCCCCACCAGCGGCGGTCCTTGGGCGGCTGTGTGTTCTGCCAGGGCTCCAAGCCCACCAAAGTCCACTTATGCTCTTGGGCCCTGTTATCCCGGGCCCCAAGCCGCACC
>JAEEGE010000102.1:0-11392 GCA_036346955.1 Dipus sagitta
TTCAAATTTGCTTCATCATGCTAAGACAACAGAAACAAACATAGTTTATGTGAAACAAGTAAAGGGAAGTATGTTTTCCCTTTTACTTCACTTCATCAGGATAAGAAAAAAGAAACAAACAGTAGTTTATGTAAAACAAGCAAGGTAAGTTTGTTCATTCTACTTCGTTCCATCAGGGTAAACAAAAGAAAAAAACAGTAATCTGTGTGAAATAAGTTAACATAAGTTTGTTTT
Organism: Dipus sagitta; assembly: GCA_036346955.1. Classification (NCBI taxonomy): domain Eukaryota; kingdom Metazoa; phylum Chordata; class Mammalia; order Rodentia; family Dipodidae; genus Dipus; species Dipus sagitta. The sequence goes on from JAEEGE010000102.1 coordinate 235, forward strand.
TCTACTTCGCAAACCAGGGTAAGACAACAGAACCAATCATATTTAATGAAACAAAAAAAAGTAAGTTTCTTCGCTGTATTTCGCTTCATCAAAGGGGACAACAGAAACAAGCAGTAGTTTATGTGAAACAAGGGAAAGGGAAGTTTGTTCGTTCTACTTCGCTTCATCAGGCTAAGACAAAAAAAACAACAGTAGTTAATGTGAAACAAGTAAGGTAATTTGGGTTCATTGTCCTTCACTCCTTCAGGATAACAGAACAAAACAAACAGTAGTTTATTTGAAACAAGTAAAGTTTAATTTGTTCGTCTACTTCGCTTGCTCTTTGTAAGACAACAAACCAAAACAGGAGTTTATGTGAAACTAGTAAGAAGTTTTGTTCGTTCCACTTAGCTTCACATACCAGTCCAAAAGAAAAAAACAGAGTTAATGTGAAACAAGTAAGGGAAGTTTGTTTATTCTACTTCGAAATTTAATTTAGAATAAACAACAGCAACAAACAGTATTTAGTTGAAAACAAGTAAGTAGTTTGTCGTTCTACTTCGCTCATCAGAATAAACAACAGAAACCAAAAATTTGTTTATGTGAAACAAGAAAGGTAAATTTTTTCATTGTTTCTTCCCTCCACCAGGATAAAAGAAGAAAACAAACATAGTTTATTTTGAAACCCAAGAAGGTAAGATTGTTCATTGTACTTCGCTTCATCAGAATAAAGACAACAAAGCAAACAGTAGTTTATGTAAACAAGTAAGGTAAGTTTGTTTTCCTCCACTTCGCTTTTATCAGGATAAGACAACAGAAAACAAACAGTAGTTATGTGAAACAAGTAAGGTAAGTTTGTTCATTGTACTTTGTTTCATGAGGATATGAAAAACAGAAAAAAAAGAGTAGCTGTGGAAATAAGTTTAAAATAAGTTTGTTTGTTATACTTCGCTCCCCCAGAAAAAGACATCAAAACAAAAGTCTGTAGTTTAAGTTTAAACAAGTAAGGTAAGTTTTGTTCATTGTACTTTTCTCCTTCACGATAACAGAACAGAACCAAACAGTAGTTTTTTTGAAAAAGTAAAGTAAGTTTGTTCATTCTACTTTCGTTTCATTAGGGTAAGTCAACAAAACAGACAGAATTTAGTCCCAAAAAAGTAAGGTAAGTTTGCTCATTCTACTTCGATTCCCCTTCCCCGAATAAGACAACAGCAACAAACAGTAGGTTTTTGTGAAACAAGTAAGGAAAGTTTTCTTCATTTTACTTTGCTCCATCAGATAACTGAAAGAGAAACAAAAAGAGGTTTTTTTGAAACAAGTAAAGGAAGTTTGTTCGTTCTACTTCGCTTTCATCAGTATGGGGCAACAGAAACAAACAGTTTGTTAAAGTAAAAAAGTAAGGTAAGATTGTTCATTGTACTTCGCTCATCAGAATAAAACAACAAAACAAAAAGTAGTTTATGTGAAACAAGTAGGTAAGTTTTTTTCGTTCACTTCGCTTGTGAGGGTAAGACAACAGAAAAAAGCAGGAGTTTTTGTGAAACAATAAATAAGTTTGATCGTTTACTTTGCTTCATCGTATAAGACAACAGAAACAAACAGTGTTAAAGTGAAACCAAGTAAGGAAGTTTGTTCATTCTACGCGCTTCATCAGAATAAACAACATCAACAAACATAAATTTATGTAAAGAGAAAGGTAAGTTTGGGTTTGTTCACTTCGCTTCATCAGAAAAAGAAAAACAGTAACAAACAGTAGTTCTGTGAAACAAGTAAGTAAGTTTGTTCATTGTACTTCCCTCCATCAGGAAACTGAAAGAAACAAACAGTAGTTTATTTGGGAAAAAAGTAAAGTAATTTTAAAATCGTTCTACTTAGCTTCATCAGTATGAGGCAACAGAAACAAACATATTTTAAAGGAAACAAAGTAAGGTAAGATTGTTCATTGTACTTCGCTCATCAAAAAAAGACACAGAAACAAACAGTAGTTTTTGAAACAAGTAAGGTAAGTTTGTTCGTTCTACTTCGGGTTTATCAGTAAGACAGCAGAAACCAGCAGGGGTTTATGTGAAACATGTAAGGTAACTTTGTTCATCCCACTTAGCTTCTTTGTATAAGACAACAGAAACAAACAGTATTAATGTGAAACAAGTGAGGTAATTTTTCATTCTACTTCGATTCATCAGAATAAGACAACAGCAACAACAGAATTTATGTGAAACAAGTAAGGGAAGTTTGTTCATTGTACTTCGCTCCCCAGGATAACAGAAAGAACCAAACAGTAGTTTAATTTTAACAAGTAAAGTAAGTTTGTTAGTTTTTACCCTTTATTTCATTAGGATAAATAACAGAAACAGACAGTAGTTTATGTGAAACAAGTAAGGTAAGTTTGTTCGTTCTACTTCGCTTGATCAGGGTTTAAAACAACAAAACAAGCAGGAGTTTATGTGAAACAAGTAAAGGGAATTTGGTTCGTTTTACTTCTTTGCTTCATCAGAATAAGACAACAGCAACAAAAATAGTAATGTGAAACAAGTAGGTAAGTTTTGTTCAAAACTACTTCGCTTCACAGAAAAGACAACAAGCAACAAACCCGTAGTTTATGTGAAACAAGAAAGAAGTTTCGTCTTCTTCGCTTAAATTTGCTTCATCAAATAAGACAACAGAAAACCAAACGTAGTTTATGTGAAACCCCCTTTGGGTAAGTTTTTTTCGTTCTACTTTGCTTCAAACATGCTAAGTCACAGAAACAAACAGTATTTTTTGAAACAAGTAAGGTAAGTATTTCCTTCTACTCCTTCATCATATAAGACAAAAGAAACAAACAGTAGTTTATGTAAAACAAGCAAGGGAATTTTTTTTCATTCTACTTCGTTTCCATCAGGAAAAAGACAACAGAAACAAACAGTAAAATCCCGTTGGGAAAAAGAAATAAGTTTGTTTGTTCTACTTCGCTAAACCAGGGTAAGACAAAGAACCAATCATATTTAAGTGAAACAAGTAAAGTAAGTTTCTCCCTGTAATTTTTGCTTCAACAGAATGAGACAACAGAAACAACAGTAGTTTAGGAAAAAAAGGAAGGTAAGTTTGTTCGTTCTACTTCGCTTCATCAGGCTAAGAACAACAAAAACAAACATAAGTTAATGTGAAAACAAGTAAGGTAAGTTTGTTCATTGCCTTCACTCCTTTAGGATAACCCGAACAGAAACAACACAGTAAATTTTTTTTGAAACAAGTAAAGGGAAGTTTGTTCGTTCTACTTCGCTGCTCTTTGTAAGACAACAAAAAAAAGCAGGAGTTTATGTGAAACAAGTAAGGAAAGTTTGTTCGTTCCACTTAGCATTTATCAGTACAAGTCAACAGAAACCCAAAAAGTAGTTAATGTAAACAAGTAAGGTAAGTTTGTTCATTCTACTTCATTTATCAGAATAAACCCAAAAGCAACAAACAGTATTTTTTGTAAACAAGTAAGGTAAGTTTGTTCTTCTAATTTTTGCTTCATCAGAATAAGACAACAGAAACAAAAACAGTTAGTTTATGTGAAACAAGAAAAGGTTAGTTTGTTCATTGTACTTCCCTCCACCAGGAAAAATGAAAAGAAACAAACAGTATTTTTTTTTTTAACAAGTAAGGTAAGATTGTTCATTGTACTTCGCTTCATCAGAAAAGACAACAGAAGCAAACAGTAGTTTATGTGAAAAAAGTAAAGTAAGTTTATTCCCTTCCACTTCGCTTCATCAGGATAAAAAAACAACGAAAAAAAACAGTATTAAGTGAAACAAGTAAAGGTAAGTTTGGGTTTTATTTTTTACTTCGTTGATCAGGAAAGACAACAAAACAAACAGTAGTTTTGTGGGTAAAAGTAACATAAAATTTGGGGGGCACTTCGCTTTCCCCCAGAAAAAGACTCAAAACAAAACGTATTTAAGTGAAACAATAAGGTAAGTTTGTTCATTGTACTTTGCTCCTTTACGTAACAGAACAGAACCAAACAGTAGTTTTATTTTGAAACAAGTAAAGTCAGTATGTTCAATTTTACTTCGTTTTCATTAGGATAAGTCAACCCAAAAAAGACAGTAGTTTATGTCAAACAAGTAAAGGGAAGTTTGCTCATTCACTTCGATTTCAACAGAATAAGACAAACCAGCAACAAACAGTAGTTAATGTGAAACAAGTAAGGGGTTAAATTTTTTTCCTTCTACTTCGCTTCATCAGGATAAACAACAGAAACAAGCAGTAGCTTATGTGAAAAAAAGAAGGTAAGTTTGTCATTGTACCTCGTTGGATCAGGAGAAGACAACAAAAAACAAACAGGTATTTTTATGTGAAACAAGTAAGGTAATTTTTTCATTGTACTCGTTTCCATAGGTAAGCAACATAAACCAAAATAATCTGTGTGAAAATAAGTAACATAATTTGTTTGTTCTACTTCCTTCACCAGAGAAGACATCAAAACAAAACATAGTTTAAGTGCAACAAGAAAGGTAGTTGTTCAATTGTACTTCCCTCCTTCATTTTAACAGAACAGAACCAAACATAGTTTATTGAAACAAGTAATGTAATTTGTTCATTCTAATTTGTTTCATTAGGATAAGACAACAAAAAACAAACAGTAGTTTTATATTAAACAAGTAAGGTAAGATTGTTCGGTTTTACTTTGCTTCATCAGGCTAAGACAAGAAAACAAAAAATAGTTAATGTGAAACAAGTGAGGTAAGTTGGTCCTTCTACTTCGATTCATCAAATAAGACAACAGCAACAAACAGTAGTTTATGTAAACAAGTAAGGTAATTCGTTCTACTTCGCTTCATCGGGAAAAAGACAACAGAAACAAAACAATATATGTCAAACAAGAAGGTAAGTTTGTTCATTGTACTTCGCTCCATCAGGATAACTGAAGAAAAAAAAACAGTAGTGTATTTGAAACCAATAAAGTAAGTTTTTTCTTCTACTTAGCTTCATCAGTATGAGCAAAGGAAACAAACCGTAGTTTAATGTGAAACAAGTAAAGTAAGATTTTTCATTGTACTTCGCTTCATTTAGAATAAGACAACAAAACAAACAGGATTTTGTGAAACCGTAAGGTAATTTGTTCATTGTACTTCCCTTCCATCAGGTTTAAAAAAACAGAAACCAAACAGTAATCGGTGTAATAAGTTTTAAAATAAGTTTGTTTGTTCTACTTCGCTATAACCCGATAAGACAACAGAACTAAACAGCTAGTTTTAGGAAACAAGTAAGTAAGTTTCTTTGCTGTATTCGCTTCATCAAATAAGACAACCCGAAACAAGCAGTAGTTTATGTGAAACCAAAAAAGGTAAGTTTGTTTGTTTTACCTTTGCTTCATCAGGCTAAGACAACAGAAACCCAAAAAGTAGTTAATGTGAAACAAGTAAGGTAAAATTTGTCCTTCACTCAACGCTTCGCTTCATCAGGATAAGACAACAGAAACAAACAGTAGTTTTTTTTGTGAAACAAGTAAGGTAAGTTTGTTCGTTCTACTTCGCTTCATCATATAAGAAAAACAGACACCCAAAAGTAGTTTTTGTGAAACAAGTAAAGGAATTGTTCGTTCTTACTTCGCATCATCAGATAAGACAACAGAAACCCAAAAATAGTTTCTGGTTAAACAAGTAAGGTAAGTTTGTTCATTCTACTTCGCTTGAAAAAAAGGGTAAGACAACAAAACAAGCAGAGTTTATGTGAAACAAGTAAGGTAAGTTTGTTCGTTCTACTTAGCTTTCAACGTATAAGTCAACCCGCAAAATATAGTTAATGTGAAACAAGAAGTAAGTTTGTTCATTCTACTTCGATTTACCCGAATAAGACAACAGCAACAAAGAGTAGTTTATGTGAAACAAGTAAGGTAATTTGTTCTTTCTACTTCGCTTCATCAGAATAAACAACAGAAAAAAACAGTAGTTTCTTGAAACAAGTAAGGTAATTTGTTTTATTGTACTTCGCGCCATCAGGTTTTAAAAGAAGGAAACCCAAAAAATAGTTTTATTTTGAAAAAATAAAATAAGTTTGTTCGTTCTACTTAGCTTCATCAGTATGAGGCAAAGGAAAAAAACAGTGTTAATGTGAAAAAAGTAAAGTAAGATTGTTCATTGGACTTCGCTTCATTTAGAATAAGACAACAGAAACAAACAGTGTTATGTGAAACAAGTAAGGTAAGTTTGTTTTTTCTACACGCTTCATTATAAGAAAACAGAAAACAAACGTTTATGTAAAAAAAGAAAGGTAAGATTGTTCCTTCTACTTCCTTCATCAGATAAACAACAGAAGCAAACAGTAGTTTATTGTGAAACAAGTAAGGGAAGTTTGTTCTTTCTACTTCGCTTCATCCCTATAAGACAACAGAAACAAACAGTAGTTTATGTGATACAATAAGGTAAAAGGTTTGTTCATTGTACTTCGTTCCATCAGGATAAGACAACAGAAACAAACATAATCGGTGTGAAATAAGTTACATAAGTTTGGTAGTTCTCTAAGCTAAACCAAAGTAAGAGAACAGAACCAAACAGTAGTTTAAGTGAAAAATTAAAATAAGTTTCTTCCCCTGTACTTCGGGTTTATTTAGAATTTAAAACAACAGAAAACAAGCATGTTTATGTGAAAGAAGTAAGGTAAATTTGTTCGTTCTGCTTCGCTTCATCAGCTAAGACAACAGAAACAAACAGTAGTTAATATGGGAAAAAAGTAAGGGAAGGGGGGGGTCCTTCTACATCGCTTCATCAGGATAAGACAAACAGAAACAAACATATTTTATGTGAAACATATGTAAGTTTTTTCATTGTACTTTTATGCAATCACGATAACACAACAGAAACAAACAGTAGTTTATGTGAAACAAGTATGGAAGTTTGGTTTATTGTACTTCCCTTTCATCAGGGCACGACAACAGAAACAACAGTATTCTGTGGAAAAAAGGAACAGAAGGTTTTGTTCTACTTCGCTCCACCAAGAAAGACATCCCAAAAAAAAACAGTAGTTTAAGTGACAAGTAAGGTAAGTTTTGTCATTGTACTCGCTCCTTCAGGATAACAGAACAGAACAAAAACATAGTTTTTTTGAAACAAGTAAAGTAAGCTTGTTCGTTCTACTTTTTGTATTCATATATAAGACCACAAAAAACAAACAGTAGTTTTTGTGAAACAAGTAAGGTAATTTTGTTTGTTCTACTTTGCTTTATCAGGGTAAGACAACAGAAACAAGCAGGAGTTTATGTGGGGAAAAAAGTAAGGGAAGTTTGTTCGCTACGTGCTTTATCTGTATAAACAACAGCAACAAACAGTAGTTAATTGGGAAACAAGTAAGGTAAGTTTGTTCATTCTACTTCGATTCATCAGAAAAAGACAACAGCAACACCCGTAGTTTAAAGTGAAACAAGTAAGGAAGTGTGTTCCCTTCTACTTAGCTTTATCTGTATAAGACAACAGCAACAAACAGTAGTTAATGTGAAAAAAGTAAGGTTTAAATTTGTTTTCATTCTACTTCGATTCATCAGAATAAACAACCCGCAAACACAAGTTTATGTGAAACAAGTAAGGTAAGTGTGTTCGTTCACTTCGCTTTATCAAATAAGACAACAGAAACAAACAGTAGTTTATGTGAAACCGTAAGGTAAGTTTGTTCATTGTACTTCGTTCCATCAGATAAGACAACAGAAACAAACAGTAATCTGTGGGGAATAAGTAACATAAGTTTGTTTTTTCTACTTCGCTAAAAAAAAAAGGGAAGACATCAGAACCCAAAAAGTAGTTTAAGTGAAACAAGAAAGTTTCTTCGCTTACTTCACCCTTTATCAAATAAGACAACAGAAACAAGCAGTAGGTTAGTGAACAAGTAAGGTAAGTTGTTCGGGTTTTACTTTTGCCCTTTCCAAACCGGCTAAAGAAAACAGGAAAAAAACATTTGTTTAAAGTGAAACAAGTAAGGTTTAAATTTTGTTCCTTCTACTTTCGCTCATCAGGATAAGACAAAAGAAACAAACAGTTTTTATGGGGAAACAGTAAGGAATTTATTCATTGTACTTCGTTGCATCAGATAAGACAACAGAAACAAACAGTAATCTGTTGGGAAAAAATAACATAAGTTTGTTTGGTCCCACTTCGCTCTGCCAGAGAAAGAAAATCAAAAAAAAACAGTAGTTTAAATGAAACAAGTAAGGTATTTTTTTTCGTTCTAACTTCGCTTCACATTATAAGACACAGAAACAAACAGTGTTTATGTGAAACAAGTAAAGGTAAGTTTTCAATGTACTTCGTTCCATTTGGATAAGACAACAAAACAAACAGAAAACGGTGTGAAATAAGTAACATAGTTTGTTTGTTCTACTTCGCTAAACCAAGTAAGAAAACAAAAACAAACAGTATTTTAAGTGAAACAAGTTAAGGTAGTTTGTTCATTGTACTTCGCTCCATCAGGATAAATGAAGAGAAACAAACCGTCGTTTATATTGAAACAAGAAAGTAAATTGTTCGTTCTAATTAGCTTCATCAGTATGAGCCAAAAAAAAACAGTACTAATTGGGGAAACAAGTAAGGTAAATTGTTCATTGTACTTTGCTTCATCAGAATAAGACAAACAGAAACAAACATAGTTTATGTGAAACAAGTAAGGTAAGTTGGGTTTGTTCTGCTTCGCCTCATAAGTAAAAGACAACAGAAACAAACATAGTTTATGTGAAACAAGAAGGGGAAGTTTTTTCATTGCACTTCGTTCCAAGATAAGACCAAAAGAAACAAACAGTAATCTTTTTTGAAAAAATAACATAAGTTTGTTTGTTCTACCCTTTCCCAAACCAGAGTAAGACAACAGAAAACCCAAAAAGTAAATTTAAGGGGAAAAAAGTAAAGTAAGTTTCTTCGCTGTATTTCGCTTCATCAGAATAAGAACAACAAAACAAGCATTTTGTTTATGTGAAACAAGGGAAAGGGAAGTTTGTTCATCTACTTCGCTTCAACAGGCTAAGACAACAAAACAAACAGTAGTTTATGTGAACAAGTAAGGTAAGTTTGTTCATTGACTTCGCTCCATCAGGATAACTGGGAAAGAAAAAAACATAGGTTTTTTTCAACAAGTAAAGTAAGTTTGTTAGTTCTACTTCATTTCATTAGGAAAAGATAACAGAAACAGACCGAGTTTATAGTGAAACAAGTTTAAAGGGAAGTTTGTTCGTTCTACTTCGGGTTGATCAGGGTAAGACAACAGAAAAAAGCAGGAGTTTATGTGAAACAAGTAAGGTAATTTGTTTTTTTTCTACTTCCCCTTCCCTCAAATAAGAGCAACCCGCAACAAACAGTAGTTAATGTGAAACAAGTAAGGTAAGTTTGTTCATTCTACTTCGCTTCATCAGAATAAGACAAAAGCAAAAAAACATAGTTTAAAGTGAAACAAATAAAGTAAGTTTCTTTGCTTTTTCTTCGCTTCAACAGATAAGACAACAGAACAAGCAGTAGTTTATGTGAAACAATTAGGGTAAGTTGTTCGTTTTTACTTCGCTTCATCATGCCAAGACAACAGAAAAAAAACCCGTAGTTTTTGTGAAACAAGTAAGGTAAGTATGTTCCCTTCACTTCACTTCATCAAAGGGTAAGAAAAACAGAAACAAACAGTAGTTTATGTAAAACAAGCAAGGTAAGTTTGTTCATTCTACCTTCGTTCCATCAGGGTAAGACAACGAACAAACAGTAAAACTGTGTGAAATAATAACATATTTGGTTGTTCTACTTTCGCTAAACCAGGTAAGACAACAGAACCAATCAGTAGTTTAAGTGGGAAAAAATAAAGTAAGTTTCTTCGCTGTATTTCCCCTTCATCAGAATGAGACAAAAAAACAAAACAAATATTTAATTTGAAACCCAAAGGAAAGGATTTGTCGTTCTACTTCGCTTCATCAGGCTAAGACAACAAAAAAAAAACAGTAGTTAATGTGAAACAAGTAAGGTAAGTTTTTTTCATTGCCTTCACTCCTTCAGGATAAAAGAACAGAAACAAAAAGTAGTTTATTTGAAACAAGTAAATAAGTGGAGTTCTACTTCGCTTGCCTCTTGTAAGACAACAGAAACAAGCAGGAAATTTATGTGAAACAAGTAAGGGAAAATTTGTTCGTTCCACTTAGCTTCATCAGTACAAGTCAAAAGAAACAAACAGTAAATTAATGGGAAACAAGTAAGGTAAGTTTGTTTCATTCTACTTCATTCATCAGAATAAGACAACACAACAAACAGTATTTAGTGAAAAAGTAAGGTAATTTTTTTCGTTCACTTCGCTTCAAAACAGAAAAAGACAACAGAAACAACAGTAGTTTAAAGTGAAATAATAACAAAGTTTGGGTTTTTTCTACTTCGCTAAACCAAGTAAGACATCTAGAACCAAACAGTAGTTTAAAAATGAAACAAGTAAAGTAAGTTTCTTCCTTCGCTGTACTTCACTTCATCAGAATAAGACAACAGAAACAAGCGTAGTTATGTGGGAAAAAAGTAAGGTAAGTTTGTTCGTTCTACTTCGCTTCATCGGCTAAGAAAACAGGAACAAACAAAGTTAATGTAAACAAGTAAGGTAAGTTTTCCTTCACTTCGCTTCATCAGGATAAGACACAGAAACAAACATTGTTTAAAGTGAAAAAGTAAGGTAAGTTTATTCATTGTACTTCGTTGCATCAGGAAAAAGACAACAAAACAAAAAAAAAGTTTTTCTGTGTGAAATAAGGGAACATAAGTTTGTTTGGTCTACTTCCGCTCTGCCAGAGAAAGACAAACAAAACCAAAAAAGTAGTTTAAATGAAACAAGTAAGGTATGTTTGTTCGTTCACTTCGCTTCATCAGTTTTAAGACGACAGAAACAACAGTAGTTTATGTGAAACAAGTAAGGTAAGTTTGTTCATTGTACTTCGTATCCATTAGGATGACAAACAGAAACAAACAGTAATCGTGTGAAATAAGTAAAATAGTTGTTTGTTCTACTTCCTAAACCAGAGTAAGAAAACAGAAACAAACAGTAGTTTTAAATGAAACAAGTAAGGTCAGTTTGTTTATTGTACTTCGCTTTCCCTCAGGATAATGAAGAGAAACAAACCGTCGGGTTTTTTGAAACCCAAATAAAGTAAGTTGTTCGTTCTACTTAGGCCCTTTATCAGTATGAGGCATCAGAAACAAACAGTAGCTAATGTGAACAA
>JAEEGE010000439.1:0-13468 GCA_036346955.1 Dipus sagitta
CTTGCTCTCAGCCCTCCTAGTCAGGGATTCGGGAGCTTTTCGGACCGACAGAACGCCCGACCATGCAGAAAATCTCTGTTCGCTAGGGAAGGGAGCCCCTTACACACACGTGACTTAAGTGGTCACACTGCGTCATGCGACCATGCAGAGCTTACAGGTGAAGTGGGACTCTACCTATGATCCCATGAGCCCCTTTCTAGACGGAGGACGACGTCTGTTTAAGGCAGCAGACACACAAAAGTGTCCCAAGTTCGAGAGGGAAAACAGAAAATGGAGTAAAACCCGTATGCATGTAGGCACATTCTGCGATGCCCTTATAGGACAGGGCAAAATTACTGAAGCAAGGCCAGGAGACTTGGGATTGTCGGGTTCCCACGTGTACCATGAGGTTTGTTCACGCATCGCAGGATCCCTCGAAGAGTCATCGTGACCCGACAGTGGGTGCAAGGTGAACAAGGACAAAACAGGGAAGTATTAGAAAATCACGGACGTGCCCCTGGTTTCAACTGAGCAAGCGTTCACACACAATCAAGAAAATACGGTAAGTACGGAACACATGCTCCACTGGGAACACAGTTATAACTTTTGCTGTGAGCCTCACTTGCTTCGCACAATGATGACAAGTTCAGCTATGGGCGTCCTGAATCCAGTTTCAGCCGGCTACTGGAGTCAGGAATAGCTGGGAAAACAGCAAGGGGAAAGAAACCGGGCATGGGCACTGTGGAACCGGGAGATGGCCTTGGCGGTTAGAAGCTTTGGGGGGGGGCGGGGGGAAGGCCAAAGGAACCCGTTCGAATCCCCGGACTCATGCGAGCCCGATTCCTAAGGGGCGCTCATGTGCGGTAGGGCACCCGGTGTGCCCAGTTTCCCTCTATCTCTCCCTTCCTCCTCCCTATTCGCCTGTCTTTTCTCTCTCACATTGAAAGAAGTAAAATACTTCTTTTCCTTGTGGGGCGGGGGGGGACGTCAATGTGCTCAACAAACAGGTTTACTGAAGAGTGACGCCTCCTTGCCCAGCACCTGTCATGTGTACTGGGATTTATTCTGATTCAAATCCTATTCCAAAATGTCCAGAAGGAATTGAAGAACCTATGTGAGTGGCGTTCCACCCAGAAGCAAGACTCCTGCCCTGAGTCATTGGGTGGAAGGCACAGCATCGCTCCGTAGAAGTCCTGGAGTTGTCCAGCCCTCGCTCTCAAGAAAGCTGACGAGCATCGCTGACGGTTTCAGAAAAGGGACAACCTCACCATCACCAGGGTCAGGGGAAAGTGGGCAGTCCACGCGAGTGGACTCAGTCTTCTCGACGATTTTCAAATATCCGAACTTTTGATGTGTTAGGCACCTCAGCTGTCGTCACTGGCCCGGCACTCGTAGAGGCCCTGCTCCTTCAGCCATTAAAAGGATACTTCTGGAGCTCTCTTATTCCCAGAGAAACACACCCTCTGGCCCTGCTCCCTCACTTTTCAGACATCCACATTCAGTAGGCTCCAACACCTTGTACGTGAGGGGTGAACCCGAAAAAATTGCTCAATGTGAGCAACAGCGACCTCGGCGGCATATGGCCGTGCCTCAGCCGCCTTGTGGATGGGATACAACTGACCCAATATCTGATGACCAAGCCGATTCCCGCTCCTAGGCTGAGAGGCTTGCTCTCAGCCTAGTCAGGGATCGGGAGCTTTTTCGACCGCGACAGAAACCCACGAACCATGCAGGGCAATCTCTAGTGGCGCTAAGGAAAGGAGGCCCCGTCACACAAACCTGACTTAAGTGGTCACTGCGCATGGCGACCTGCAAGTTTACAGTGAAGTGAGACACTACCTATGAAGGGGAGTCCTTAGCCCCTTTCTAGGCGGAGGACTGACGTCTGTTTTGAGGGCCAACATGACACACAGAAGTGTCCCAAGTCGAGAGGGCAAACGAATATGAGTAAAACCCGTATGCAAGTATGCACATTCTTCATGCCTTATAGGCCCAGCAGGGAAAAATTGCTGAAGCAGGCCAGGAAGACTTGGGAGTGTCGGTTGCAACGTGTACTCTAGGGTATGTTCACGCATTCGCAGGCTCTCGAGAGCCATCGTGATCCGACAGAGGGTGCAGGTGGATGAAGGACCAAAACGGAAGTATGAAAATCACTGGACTGCCCCTCCTACACTGAGCAACGTTCACACACATCAAGGAAAATACGGTAAGTACGTTACACCGGCTCCACGGGAACACCGTTTTATACGTGCTGTGGCCTCACTGGTCCTCCACAAAGATGACAAGTTCAGGCTGCGGCCTGAATTCCAGTTCAGCCTCTACTGGAGCTCAGGAAAGCTGGAAAACAGCAAGGGAAAGGAGACCAGCACGGCACTGTGGGAACCGGGAGATGGCCTGAGGTTAGAGGTTTGTTTTGAAACCAAAGGAACCGGTTCGAATATCGGGACGCATTCGACCCGATCACAGGGGGCGCTGATGTGCGGTAGGGCACTCCCGGTGTGCCAGTTCCCTCTATCTCTCCCTTTCTCCTCCCTACTCTGTTGTTTTCTCTCTCACATTGAAAGAAGTAAAATACTTTACTTTTTCCATTGCGGGGGCGGGGGGAACGTCAATGAGCCAACAATGTTACTGAAGACTGACGGCCTCCTTGCCCAGCACCTGTGATGTTGGTACCTGGAATTTTTATTCTGATTTCCAAATCCTATTCCACACACGTCCAGAAGGAATTGAACAACCTTTGTGATTGGCGTTCCACCCGAGAAGCAAGACTCCCCTGCACCTGTGTCATTGGGTTGGAAGCTGAACATCGATCCTTAGAGTCCTGAGTTGTCAGCCTCTCTCTCAAGAAATCTCGACCACATCCCTGCACGGTTCAGAAAACAGGGACACCTCATCATCACCAGGGACAGGAAAGTGGGCAGTCCACGTGATTGGACTCAGCGTTCCTCTTAACGATTTTCAAAAGTTTCCAATGTTTGATTGTGTGAGCAGCCTCAGCTGGTCTGTCAGCGGCCCGGCACTCGTGGAGGCCCTCCTCCTTCAGCCATTAAAGGATAATTTCAGGAGCAACTCTTATTCACACAGAAACACCCCTCTGGTCTCCTGCTCCCTCACATTTCAGGACATCCCCATTCAATAGCTCACCACTTGTACGTGAGGGCGAAACCGAAAAAATTACTCAATGTGAGTAACAGCGACTTCGGGCAGGCATATGGCCATGCCGTCAGCGCCTTGTGATGGATAAAACTGACCCATTTTCTGAAGACAGCTGATTCCCTCTCCTAGGCTAGAGGCTTGCTCTCAGCCTAGGTCAGGGAATCGGGAGCTTTTTCGACCGACATAACGCCACGACCATGCAGGGCAATCTCTGTGCGCTAGGGAAAGGAGGCCCGTCACACAAACCTGACTTAAGTGGTCACATGCGCATGAGCGACATGCCGACTACAGTTGAAGTGAGACACTACCACTATGAGTCCTGAGCCCCTTCTAGGCAGGCTGACGCTGTTTGAGGCAACAGACACACAGAAGTGACCCAAGTTTCGAGAGTAAACAGAATATGAGTAAAACCGTATGCAAGTATGCACATTCTTCAATGCCTTATAGGGCCCAGGCAAAATTGCTGAAGCCCGGCCAGGAAGACGTGGAGTGTCGGGTTGCCAACGTGTAACTGAGGTTTTGTGTCAACAGCATTCGCTGGCTCTCAAGAGCCTCGTGACCCACAGTGGTGCAGGTGGAAACGAAGGACCAAAACGGAAGTATTGGAAAATCACGGACGTGGCCACTGTTCACTGAGCAATCGTTTCACACACATGAAGAAAATACGGTAAGTACGTAACACAGGCTCCACTGGGAACACAGTTATACTTTTGCTTGAGGCCTCACTTGCTCCGCACAATGATGACAAGTTCAGGCTACGTCCGAATTCCCAGTTCACAGCCGCTACTTTAGGAGCTCAGGAATGCTGGAAAACAGCAAGGAAAGAAGACCAGGCAACTGGCACTGTGGGAACCGGGAGATGGCTGGCGGTAGAGCTTTTCGCTGGGAAGCCAAAGAACCCGTTTCGAATCCCCGGATGGCATGCGAGCCCGATGCACAACGGGGCGCTCATGTGCGTTAGGGCACCTGTGTGTGCCAGTTCCCTTATCTCTCTCCTTTCCTCTCCATCTACTGTCCTGATTCTCTCTCACATTGAAAGAAGTGAAATCTTTCTTTTTCCTTTTGGGCGGGAGGAACGTCAATGTGCCTCAATACACAGGTACTGGAAGAGGGATGGCCCTCCTTGCCTAAGAACAGCACCTGCATGTGTACCTGGAATTTAAATGATTCAAATCCTATTCCAAACACGTCCAGAAGGAATGAAACCTATGTGAGTGGTCGTTCCACCAAGAAGCAGAACTCCTGCCGCCTGTGTCATTGGGTGGAAGCAAAGCACCGCTCCTTAAGAAGTCCTGAGTTGTCAGCCTCTCTCTCAAGAAAGCTGGACCAGTCAGCATCCCATTGCACGTTTCAGAAAAGGGGACACTCATTAATCACCAGGGACAGGAAATTGGCAGTCCACGCGGAGTGGACTCAGGCGTTCGCAAACGATTTTCAAATGTCCGAATGTTTGTGTGTGAGGCTGCCTCACCTGGTCTGTCAGCTGGCCGGCACTCGTTGAGACCCTCCTCCTTCATCCATTAAAAGATACGTCCTGAGCCTCATATTCCCAGAGAAACACACCCTCTGAGCCTGCTCCCTCACATTTCAGACATCCCCATTCCGTAGGCTCAACACTTGTTAACGTGAGGTTTACCCCGAAAAAAAAATTGCTCAATGGACAAACAGCGCTCGGGCACGCATATGGCCGTGCCTCAGCCGCCTTTGTGCATGGGATAAAAACGGACCCCCATGTTCTGAAGAGAGCCGATTCCCTGACCTATGCTGGAGCCTTGCTCTCACCTAGGTCAGGGAATCGGGAGCTTTTCTCGGACAGACAGTACGCCACGACATGTCAGGGAAGCTCTGTGTGTCTAAGGGAAAGGAGCCCCTGACAGGACACATGACTTAATGGTCACATGGCGCATGCGGCATGCAGAGCTTACAGTGAAGTGAGACACTACTATGAGTCCAGAGCCCCTTTCTAGCTGGAGGACTGACGTCTGTTATGAGGCATCCAGACACACAGAAGTGTCCAAGTCGAGAGGCAAACAGAATATGAGTAAAACCCGTATGCCAAGTACGGCACATTCTTCATGCCTTATGGCCCAGGGCAAAATTGCTGAAGCCAGGCCAGGAAGACTTAGAGTGTGCGGGTTCCCACGTGTACCTGAGGGTTTGTTCACAGCATTCGCAGGCTCTCGAGAGCCATCGAGACCCGACAGTGGGTGCAGCGGAAAGAAGGACCAAAACGGCAGTATTGGACAATCACGAACGGCCCCTGGTTCACGAGCAACGTTCACACACACAAGGAAAATAGACGGTAAAGTACGTAACACAGGTTCCACTGGGAACACAGTTATACTTTTGCGTGGCTCACTTGCTCCTCACATGATGACAAGTCAGGCTACGTCCTGATTTCCATTTCAGCCCTACTGAGCTCAGGAATAGCTAGAAAACTGCAAGGGAAAGCAGACGAGGCACGGCCCTGTGGAATCGGAAGTTGCCTGGCGGTTAGAGCTTTTGCGGAAGCCAAAGGGAACCCGGTCGAACCCCGGGACGCATGCGATCCCGTTGCACAATAGGGAGCTCATGTGCGGTTGGGGCACCCAGTGGCCTTTCCTCTGTCTCTCTCGCTTTCTCCTCCCTATCTCTGTCCTGTTTCTCTCTCACCTTTAAAAAGAAGTAAAATACTTTCTTTTCCTTGTGGGGTTGGGGGACGTCAATGTGGCTCATCACAGGTTACTGAAAGTGACGCTGGCCTCTTGCCTAGCACCTGTCATGTGGTATCCTGGAATTTATTCTGATTCAAATCCTATTCCAAACACGTCCAGAAGGAATTGAAGAACCTATGTGAGTGGCGTTCCACCCAGAAGCAAGACCCTGCCGCCGTGTCATTAGGTGAAGCACAGCACCGCTCCTTAGACGTCCGGAGTTGTCACCTCTCCTCTCAAGAAAGTGGACCAGCCAATCCCAGCACGGTTCAGAAAAGGGGACACCTCATGATCACCGAGGGACAGGAGCAAGTGGGTAGTCCACGCGAGTGGACTCAGGCGGTTCTCGAAGCGATTTTCAAATGTCCGAATGTTTGATGTGTGAGTCAGCCTCACCTGGTCTGTCCAGAGCTGCCGGGCACTCGTGGAGGCCCTCCTCCTTCAGCCAATTAAAGGATACTTTCTGGAGTTCTCGTTTCCAAGAGAAACACACCCTCCGGGCCCTGCTCCGCACATTTCAGACATCCCCATTCCAGTGGCTCAAACACTTGTACGGTGAGGGGCGTGAACACGAAAAAATTGCTGAATGTGAGCAACAGCGAATCGGGCAGGCTATGGCCATGGCCTCAGCGCCTTTGTGGATGGGAAATTAAAACTGACCCATTTTCTGAAGAAGAGCCGTTCACTGACCTAGGCTGAGAGCCTTGCTCTCAGCATGGTCAGGGAATCGGGAGCTTTTCGGACAGACAGAACCCACGACCATGCATGGGAATCTTGTGCGCTAGGGGAAAAAAGAGGCCCCTGACACCACACGTGTCTTAAGTGGTCACATGCGCATGCGCATGCAGAGCCTTACAGGTGAAGTGAGGAACACTACCTATGAGTCTCAGCCCCTTTCTAGCCCGCGCCGGACTGACGGTCTGTTGAGGCAGCGCACACAGAAGTGTCCCAAGTTCGAGAGGGCAAACAGAATATGAGTAAAAACCCATATGCAAGTATGCACATTACTTAGCCTTGTAGGCCCAGGGCAAAATTGCGGAAGCCAGGCAGGAAGACTTAGGAGTGTCGGGTTCCCAACGTGTTACTCTGTGGGTTTGTTCACGCATTTGCAGCTCTCGAGAAGCCATCGTGACCGACAGAGGGTGCAGGTGAACGAAGGGACCCAAAACGGGAAGTATTGGAAAATACGGACGTGCCCCTGGTTCATGTAGCAACGTTCACACACATAAAGGAAAATACGGGTAAGTAGTAACACAGGCTCCACTGGGAACCACGGTTATACGTTGGCTGTGTGCCTCACTTGGTGCTCACAATGATGACAAGTTCAGGGGCTACGTCCTGATTCCAGTCAGCCGTTACTGGAGCTCAGGAATTAGCTTGGAAAAACAGCAAGGGAAGGAGACCAGGCACGGGCACAGTGGAACCGGAGATGGCCCAGGTGCTTAGAGCTTTTTGCTGGGAAGCCAAGGAACCAGTGGTTCGGAATCCCGGGATATATGGAGTCCGATGCACAACGGGGCGCTCATGTGCGGTAGGGCACCCGGTGTACCAGTTCCTCTATCTCTCCCTTTCTCCTCCCTATCTCTGTCTGTGTTCTCTCTCAACATTGAAAGAAGTGAAATACTTTCTTTTCCTTGTGGTGGCGGGGGACGTCAATGTGCTCAACACAGGTTACTGAAGAGGGACGGCCTCCTTGCCCAGCCCTGTCAGGTGTACCTGGGAAATTTTTTTTGTTTATTCTGATTCAAATCCTAATTCCAAACACGTCCCAAAGGAATTGAAGAACCTATGTGAGTGTCGTTCCACCCAGAATGCAAGACTCCTGCCGCCTGTGTCCATTGGTGGAAGCAAAGACAACGCTCCTGTAGAAGACCCTGGAGTTGTTCACCTCTCTCAGAAATAAGCTGGACCAGCATCCCTGCCAACGGTTCAGAAAAGGGACAACACAGCAATCACCATGACAGGGGAAACTGGGCAGTCCACCGAGTGGACTCAGGCGTTCGGCAACGATTTTTCAATGTTCCGAATGTTGATGTTAGGCAGCCTCACCTGTTCTGTCACAGGCCGGGCACTCGTGGAGGCCCTCGACTTCATCCAATTAAAGGATACTTTCTGGAGCTCTCTTATTCCCAGAGAAACACACCCCGGGCCCCCTCCCTCACATTTCAGACATCCCCGTTCCAGTAGGGATGATAGTCATATTGCTTAACTCAACACTTAACGTGAGGTGTTACCCCGAAAAAAAATTGTCTCAATGTAGCAACAGCCGACTCGGGCAGGCATATAGCTGTGCCTCAGCCGCCTTTGTGGATGGGATCAAACAGACCCATTTTCTAAGAGACCGATTCCCTGACCTAGGCCTGAGAGCCTTGCTCTCAGCCTAGTGCAGGGAATCGGGAGCTTTTTCGACCGACAGAACGCCACGACCATGCAGGGAATCTCTGAGCGCTAGGGAAAAGAGGCCCCTGACTTACACACGTGACTTAAGTGGTCACATGGGCATGCGACATTCATGAGCCTTACAGTTGAAGTGAGACACTACCTATGATCCTGAGCCCCTTTCTAGCCGGAGGACTGACGTCTGTTTGAGGCATCAGACACACAGAAGTGTCCCAATTCGAGAGGGCAAACAAATATGAGTAAAACCCTATGCAATATCACATTCTCATGCCTTATAGGCCCAGGGCAAAATTGCTGAAGCCAGGCCAGGAAGACTTAGGGGAGTGTCGGGTTTCCAACGTGTACTCTGAGGGTTTGTTCACGCATTCGCAGGCTCTCGGAGCCATCGTGACCCGACAGTGGGTGCAGGTGAACGAAGGACCAAAACGGGAAGTATTGGTAAATCACGGACGTGCCCCTGGTCCTGAGCAACGTTCACGCACTCAAGGAAAAATACGTAGTACGTAACACCGCTCCACTGGGAACACAGTTAAACTTTGCTGTGCCTCACTTGCTCCTCCACAATGCTGACAAGTTCAGGCACGTCCGATTCCAGTTCAGGAGCCGCTACTGAGCTCAGAATAGCTAGAAAGAAGCAGCTAAGGGAAAGCAGACCAGAGCACGGGCACTGGGGGGAATCGGAGGTTGCCTGGCGGTTAGAGCATTTTGCTGGAAGCCAAAGGAACCCGGTCGAATCCGCGGGAACGCATGCGAGCCCGTTGCACAAGGTGTGCGTATGTGGCGGTAGGGCAAACCCGGTGGCCCTACCCTCTGTCTCTCCCTTTCTCCTCCCTATCTCTGTCTGTTTTCTCTCCTCACACATTTAAAGAAGTAAAATACTTTTCTTTCTGTGGGGTTGGGGACTCGTCAATGGCTCAACACAGGTTACTGAAGAGTGAACGGCCTCCTTGCCCAGCACCTTCATGTGTAGCGCCTGGGAATTTTGTTCTGATTCAAATAATATTCCAAACACGGCAGAAGGAATTGAAGAACCTAATGATGAGTGGTGGCGTTCCAGCCCAGAAGCACAAGACTCCTGCCCCTGTGTCATTGGTGGAAGCAAAGCACCACCCCCCGCCCTTTTCCTTAGTTGTCCTGGAGGTGTCAGCCTCTCTCAGCAAGAAAGCTGACCAGCCTCCCCTGCAACGTTCAGAAAACGGGACCTCAATCATCTATCCAGGACAGGTGAAAGTGGGCAGTCCACGCGAGTGGACTCAGGCGTCCGCGGGACGATTTTCAATGCTCCGATGTTTGATGTGGAGGGCAGCCTCACTGGTCTGTCAGCTGGCGCGGCATTCGTGGAGCCCTCCTCCTTGCAGGCCCAATTAAAGGATACTTCTGGAGCTCTCTATTGCCTAAGAAACACACCCTCCGGCCCTGGCTCCCTCACATTTCAGACATCCCCATTCCAGTAGCTCAACACTTGTACTGAGGGGGTGATCACGAAAGAAAATTGCTCTATGTGAGCAACTGCGACTCGGCAGGCGTATGGCCGTGCCTCAGCCGCCTTTGTGGGATGGATCAACCTGACCCATGTTCTGAAAGAGCCGATTCCTGACCTAGGCTGAGAGCCTTGCTCTCAGCCAAGGTCAGGGAATCGGAGCTTTTCGGACCGACAGAACGCCAAGACCATGCAGGGAATCTCTGTGCGCAAGGGAAAGGAGGCCCCTGACTCACAATACGGGTGACTTACGTTGCACATGCGCATGCGACATGCAGAGCTTACAGTCAGGGAGGACACTCCCTAAGAGTCCAGAGCCCCTTTCTACCGTAGGACTGACGTCTGTTTGAGGCAGCAGACGCACAGAAGTGTCCCAAGGTCGAGAGGGCAAAACGAATATGAGTACACCCATATGCAAGTAATGCACATTCTCGTGCCTTATAGCCCAGGGCAAAATTGCTGAAGCGCCAGCCAGTAAGACCTTAGGAGTGTCGGGTTCACCAACGCGTTACTCTGAGGTTTTGGTTCACCGCATTCGCAGCTCTCGAGAGCTATCGGACCCGACAGTGGTTCAGGTGGAACGACGGAACCCAAAAACGGGAAGGATTGAAAATCACGACGTGCCCATGGTTCCTGAGCAACGTTCACACACATCAAGGAAAATACGGTAAGTACGTAACACAGCTCCACTGGGAACACAGTTATACGTTGCTGTGGCCTACTTGCTCCTCACAATGATGACAAGTTCAGCTACGTGCTGAATTCCAGTTCAGAGACCGCTATTGGAGCTCAGAATAGCTGGAAAACAGAAAGGATGATACGAAGACCAAGCACGTCACCTGTGGGAACCGGGAGATGGCCTGGGGCGGTTAGAACTTTTTGATGGGAAGCCAAAGAACCGCGGTTCGAATCCCCGGGACACTTTAGCCCCATCACAAGGGGGCAGCTCATGTGCGGTAGGGCACCCAGTGAGCCAGTTCCCTCTATCTCTCCTTTCTCCTCCCTATCTCCTCTGTTTCTCTCTTAACTTTTAAAGTACTAAAATAACTTTCTTTTCCTTGTCGGGCAGGGGACTTCAATGTGCTCAGCACAGTTACTGAAGAGTGACGCCCTCCTGCCCAGCACCATGTCATTGTACCTGGAATTTTATTCTGATTCAAATCCTATTCAACATGCGTCCAGAAGGAATTGAAGAAAACCTATGTGACAGGCGTTCCACCAGAAGCAAGACTTCCTCCCCTGTGTCATTGGGGGAAGCAAAGCACGCTCCCTAGAGGTCCTGGAGTTGTCAGCCCACTCTCTCAAGAAAGCTGGACCAGCATCCCTGCACGGTCAGAAAAAGGGGACACTCTCATCACCAGGGAACATGGAAAGGGGCATCCACGCAAGGGACTCAGGCCTTCTCCGACGATTTTCAAATGTCCGACTGTTTGATGTGTGCGGCAAGCTCACCTGGACTGGCAGCTGGCCCGGCACTCGTGAGGCCCTCCTACCTTTCAGCCAATTAAAGGTATACTTTCTGGAGCGCTCTTAATCCCAGAGAAACACACCCTCAGGTACCTGCTCCCTCCATCACATTTCAACATCCCATTCGTAGGCTCAACACTTGTAGCGGAGGGGTGAACACAGAGAAAATTGCTCAATGGAGTCAACAGCGACTCGGGCAGAATATGCCGAGCCTCAGCTGCCTTTGTGATGGGGATATAACTGACCCGCCATTTTCTGAGACAGCCGCTTCCCTGACCTAGGCTGAAGCCTTGCTTCTCAGCCGAGGTCGGGAATCGGGAGCCTTTTCGACCGACAGAACGCCACGACATGCAGGGAATCTCTGTCGCTAGGGAAAGGAGGCCCCCTGATCTCACACGTGAACTTAAGTGGTCACAATGCGCATAGCGACATGCAGAGCTTACAGGTGAAGGGAGACACTACCTATGAGTCCTGAGCCCCTTTCACCGTAGGACTGATCGTCTGTTTGAGCAGCAGACGCACAGAATGTCCCAATTTCGAGAGGGCAAACAGAATATGAGTAAAACCCATATACAAGTATGCCCATATCTTCATGCCTTATAAGGCCCAGGGCAAATTGCTGAAGCCGAGGCCAGGAAGACTTGTAAGGAGGTGTCGGATCCCCAACGCGTACTTCTGAGGTTTTGTTCACGCAGTCGCAGGCTCACAGAGCCATCGTGACCGACAGTGGTACAGGTGGAACGAAGACCAAAACGGGAAGGTATTGGAAAATCACGGACGTCCCCCTGGTTCACTGAGCAAACGTTTCACACACATCAAGCAAATACGTAATTACGTAACACAGGCTCACAGGGAAACACAGTTATACGTTGCTTGGCCTCACTGCTCCTCACAATGATGAAAAGATCAGGCTACGCCCTAAATTCCCAGTTCAGCCGCTACTGGAGCTCAGGAAGAGCTGGAAAACAGCCAAGGGAAAGGAGACCAGCACGTCACTAGGTGGGAACCGGGAGATGGCCTGCGATTAGAGCTTTTTGCTGGAAGCCAAAGGAACCCTGTTCGAATCCCCGTGACGCATGCGAGCCCGATGCACAAGGGGGGCGCATGTGCGGTAGGGCACCCGGTGTGCCAGTTCCCTCTATCTCCTCCCGTTCTCCTCCCCTATCTCTGTTGTTTCTCTCTCACATTGAAAGAAGTACAATACTTTCTTTTCCTTGTGGGGCGGGGGGCACGTGAATGAGCTCACACAGGTAATTATGAAATAGTTACGACCTCCTTGCCCAGAACCGGTCCCATATGTACCTGGAATTTTATTCTGATTCAAATCCTATCCAAACATGTCCCAGAAGGAATTGAAGAACCTAAATGCGTGCGTTCCACCCAGAAGCAAGACCCTCCGCCTGTGTCATTGGGTTGGAATCAAAGCACCGCACCTTAGAAATCCTGGAGTTGTCAGCCTCTCTCTCAAGAAAGGCGACCAGCATTCCTTCACGGTTCAAGAAAGGGACACCTTCATCATCACCAGGGACAGGGAAAGTGGGCAGTTCCAAGCGAGTGACTCCAGGCATTCTCGACGATATTCAAATGTCCGAATGTTTTGATGGTGTGAGGCAGACTCACCTGGTCTTCAGCTTGCCTGGCAACTCGTGGAGCCTCCTCCTTCCATGCCATTTAAAGATAACTTTCTGGAGCTCGTCCTTATCCCCAGAGAAACACACCTCCGGCCCTGCCTCCCTCACATTTCAGACATCCCCATTCCAGTGGGCTCAACACTTGTACGTGAGGGGGTGAAACCTGAAAAAATAGCTCAATGAGATCAACAGCGACTCGGCAGGCATATGGCCGTGCCTCATCCGCCTTTGTGATGGGATAAACCTGACCCATGTTCTGAAGAGAGCCGATTCCCTGACCTAGGCTGAGAGCCTTGCTCTCAGCCTAGGTCGAGGGAATTCGGGAGCTTTTCGGACCGACAGAACCCACGACCATGCAGTGAATCTCTGTGCGCTAGGGAAAGAGCCCCTGACGTCACACGTGACTTAAGTGGTCCACCAATGCGCATGCGACATGCAGAGCTACAGGTGAAGGGAGCACTCCCCTATAGTTCCTGAGAGCCCCTTTCTAGCCTGTAGGACTGATGTCTGCTTTGAGGCAGCAGACGCACAGAAGTGTCCCAAGTTCGAGAGGCAAACAGAATATGAGTAAAACCCAATGCCAAGTATGCACATTTCTTCGTGCCTTATAGGCCCCGGGCAAAATTGCTGAAGCCGAGGCCAGGAAGACTTAGGAGTGTCGG